>PVIC010024390.1:0-26097 GCA_004025085.1 Thryonomys swinderianus | reverse complement strand
TCCCTTCTTTTTTTTTTTTTTTTTTGAGAAAGGGTCTCACTTTGAGTTCAGGCTGGCCCTGAGCTCACTATGGAGCCCAGGCAAGCCTCCGCGAACTCAGCAACCCTCCTGTCTCTGCCTCCCGAGCGCTGGGATGACAGGCGTGAGCCACCAGGCCCGGCACTGTGGTATGTGGTATTGATGGCTGGTGGGCGTGAGTCTCCACGCCCAGCATCGTATGTGGTTACCGGGGATCAAACTCAGGACCTTGTGCTTGCGAAGCAGGCGCTGGAACCACTGAGCTAACCCTCCGGCCCACCAATCACTTCTTGTCACTCCACAGAGCTCACTCCAGCCCAAGGCCATCTCATTTCCCACCTGGAAAACCACAGGACTTTCCTCTGTTTTGGGCCTCTTCTGGTGTATTTTCGGTAAGACAGTCTGGATGATACTTGCAAAATGGAAGTCAACATCGTTCCCTCTACCAGAATTTCTGATCTCCCAGCATTGACACAGACTTCCTCTAGGTCAGGCATCACCTTCTAAATCACTGTTTAAAATTGCATCACCTGCCCCTTTACTCTATTCTATTGCTTCTCTGTGACATGTATCATCATCTAATATATGATGCCTTTTAGTAATTTCTGCTAGGTGGTTTATTAACCAGTCTCTCCTAACTAGAGGGCAGGCTCTATGATTGCAAGGATTTTTATATGTTTTGTTCACTGTTGTGAACCTAGAAAGTAAAGCCATACCTTGCCTTGCACTCAATAAATATGTGATCAATAAATGAATGAGAATAAATATGATTCTTTTAAAGAAGAACCTAATGACACTAAACTGGTGGTTCAGTTCATCTGAGACCAGTGTCCAGCAGAAAACAACATTAGCACTTTCCTCCTAGATCTTCTAGAACTATCCCCTATCTTACTAAGACCCAGTTCAGCTTCTTCTTCAGTTAAATTAGGATTTTGTTTATTCATTAAATGCATCTTTTCTTTATAAACCAAAAACATGTACACGAACTTTCCAAAGATTTTTATAAGGTACTTAATGAACAGATTTCTGAGCAACCAAGATCCTAATACCAGTATGTACAAGAAAATCAAGTGTGACAGATATGAAAACTAGCACATGGTCTTTAAATACAGTGGATGCCAGTTTTTTTGCAAAGAGATTAAAAAAAAGAAACTGTACCAGGACATTAATAATGTTCTGTACTGATAAACAGTGATGATTTGTATTGTCTTATTTATTCCCTGCTGAATTTTATGAATTTTCTAATGAATGTACAAGTATTCCTTTGGATTCGAGAAAACAAAAACATTTAAGTCATGTTAGAAAAGTCTAGAACATAGTGTGCCCTTTGATGAAACCATCCGGCTACTGCCAGAAAGTAATGGAAGATGAAATGAGACCCCACACCTTCGGAAACACTTTTTCTTCTGGAAAACAGTGGAACATGCACGGCCCAGCAAGGAGCAGAGAGGAAAGACAACAGACTTCAGTGCTTCTCCGGTGACACTCAGAAAGCCATATGCACATAATCACCACAGGAAGCTGTCAGGCATGAAGACTCAACAGCTAGCCCCAAGTTGCTACACCGGAAAGCCAAGGGTGAGGCCCAGGAATCTGCACTGAACAAGTAGCCCCAGTGAATTTGATAATTGCTTAAGTCAAAGAACCCCTGGAAAGATGGAGGACACTGAGACCACTGAAGATTCACTGAACCTCTGTTTGAATGAACCCAACCAAATTTTAAAGTTTTGCTCAGTAAAAAACACAACGCAACTAGAAAAATCAGTAGGTTTACCCTTTGTTTTCTGTTGCCTACACACAATCTACATCACATACCAGTAACACATCTGCCATAAATCCATCAGCTGGGTGTTGGATAATGCAGGAATATCTCCATTATGAAAGTCTTTTGATAAGTTGAAGACTGATAGTTACGTCATTTTTTCCTACAACAAAACTATACTCAGTCGAAATCCAAGCAACCCCGTTAGCAGTCAACACAATTCTTGGTCTTCCCAGAACTGTAGAAGAACAGAGGTTTAGTAGTTCACCAGTCTGCTACTTGCCCTCACTTCTGCTTTCACTGAACACTTTCCCATCAGCATCAGTGACTCTCTGGACTCCTACTCATCCTCCTAATTCCTCGATCCCTAGTTATGTGACATACGATCTCAACCCCATTTCTGAGTCAGTGTGCCCCTCCTAGGAACAGCCCTCCTTTCTCCTCTTAGTTTCCCTGTGTCTTCTCCTTCAACACACTGGCAATTAGGATTTGGGCCCTTGGACCAGCGACTCGATGACAGCAGCTTGAACCAAGATAGGTTTTCTTTCCCGGCCCAACAAGAAGTACAGGGCTGGTAAGGTGGCTTGAGGATGTCACTAAGGGTCATTCTCCTCCGTTTACATCATGGCTTTCATCATCTTGGTTGTAAAGCAGCTAACTCCACTGTTGGGTTTTTCCTCCACGCGCTGACAGAAATGAGGCAAAGGACAAAGCCAGAAGTTCATTTATTTATGCTAGCTGAGTCTGGGTTTTTATTAAATAAAAATAATAAAATCCTCCTGAAAGCTCTAGCTCATTTACCTTCTTGGCCAGGGAGGCACAACAGTGCCCCCCACACTACAACTAAGCGAACCTTCCCACTGGAGTTTGACTAGTAAGAGAGAACGGAGAAAAGATATTGATCATGCAAATAGCAGTTAGTGCCACAAAGATCATAAACAAAACCCAAACTTGCCGTGAAGCTGTTTGGGACCCTTTTTTTAAAAACTTAAAAATCTTCTCCACTGCAAAAGATCTTTCTACCCTGAACTGACTGTTCTTTCGTTTGGATGACAATGAACCCATTGCAGAGATTTTCCTACACAAGTAAGCATCCAGGTATAAATCTCGACCTATTAACTTGATGCATAAAATACTATCATTCACTTTTTTCATTAAATAGAATATAACTCTGGGATTCATCCTCATAGATGTCACTGCAAGAAGTTAGGATACTTCTCAGTGACACAGTTCCCACCAACATCCTTACTGTCTGAGTTAAACATGCACCGAGGATCAGATTCTCACTGAGTGGGCTCCTCGCTTATTCCCTCGGACAAACATTAGCACAGGAGGGCCGGAGATTTAGCTCAGTGGTTCCAGCGCCTGCCTCGCAAGCGCGAGGTCCTGAGTTCGATCCCGGAGACCACAGAGAATGCTGGGCGTGGCGACTCACACCCACCAGCAATCAACACCACATACCACAGTGCTGGGCGTGGTGGCTCACGCCTGTCATCCCAGCACTCAGGAGGCAGAAACAGGAGGATTGCTGAGTTCGAGGCTTGCCTGGGCTACACAGTGAGCTCAGAGCCAGCCTGAACTACAAAGCGAGACCCTGTCTCAAAAAAAATAAAAAAACATTAGCACAGGAGCCCTACTATACCTATGCATCTCCAGTTCCATCCTCAGAGAAAACCTCCCTTGCTCTACTGTTTCCTTCACAGTCATGAGGCCTCAAGTTGTTCTCCACTCTACCCTTCGATGAACTTAGGGCTTTTTAAAAAACAAAATATATGTATATGTATATAAAATGTACCAACATACCATAAGAAATATATTTATACTATATCATAAACATATACTAATAAAAAATGTTAAAGAAGATACAAGAGATACATCTTGAAGTCAGCCTATTTTAGGCCGTAGAAGAGGACCTATTTTCTCATCTTTAAAAAAAAGCCTGAAACCTCCGTGAACACTTCCAATAATTAACATATATTACCTAACTGAGAAGTGGATGAAGTGACCTTATCATTAAAATGAGAAAGTCTGATCACATGATCCAGCAACCATCTGTCCTAGTATTTACAAAAGGTGTTGAAAACATGCTGTACAGAATCATATACAAAGATATTCAGAGCAACATTTTTTGCTAACTGCCCAAATCCAGAAGCAACCAAGATGCCCTTCGATATATGAATGAATAAACAAATCCTCAAACTCCTAGACATTGGAGTACTATTCAGTGCTAGAGATAAATGACCCTTATCCCATGAAAGGACACAGAGAAATTTAAAGGCGTATTTCAATTGCATGACTTTCTGAAAGAAGCACAACTATGGATACTTTAAAAAGTCAAGAAGTTGCAGACGTTCGAGGAGAGGGAGGGATGATCAGCAGGGCAGAGGATTTCATTTTGTAGGGCCATGAAACTACTCTGTACGACACTATACCGGTGGATACGTCACCATGTGTTGTCTGAGCCATTGGACGTACAACGCTAAAAGCGAACTCTAAAATAACTACAGACTTTGGGTGGTGACGATGTGTCCGTGTAGGGCGAATCGCAGCAAACGCAGTACTCTGGTGAGCCATGTCAAGCTGGTGTAGGCTGTTAATGCGGGGACACATTGGTCCAATGGGCAATCTCCATAGTTTCTCGATTCTGCTGCGAACCTAAAACTTCTCTAAAAAAATAAATGAAGGAAAGACAGAGATACAAGGAGGGAGGGGGAAGGGAGAGAGAGGGGGAGAGAGGGGGGGGAAGAGAGAGAGAGAGAGAGAGAGAGAGAGAGAGAGAGATCTCATGGCCCATTGCCCAGGATTTCATGGATTGTTCAGGAAGTATTTTTTTTCCCCCTTCTGCTTTTCTTGTTCTATTGACTTTTTCAGACCTGGATTGCTTAACTAGTACATGCTGCTATCAAAATAAATGCTTCTTAAATCAGCGTCCCACCTGATTGATATTTTAAACCTTGAAACACGCATTTTCCAGAGAAATAAATCAGTTACCAATCATTCCGTTCCACCTACTATCCCTCATAATGTGAAGTCTTAGCTGCACACACAGTAGAAATCAAACCTGCTCCATTTCTTAAGTTGCTTCTCAGTTCCTGACAACTATTACCTTGTCCACCATCCTAGTCAGGCCCTTCATACAGGCTTCCAAAACGTTACCGCCAAGCGGATATTCCTTTCTCGACTCACACAGAAATCTTGAATTGGCAGAGCACACCTCTTGCGGCGTGAACGGCCCTGAGTGTTGTACGCCAAGAGCTATCCACTGTGAGGGTTAGGGGCCCTTCCTTACCCCCTGCGACAGTGTTCAGGAGCTTTTCCAGAGACCGAAAGTAGCCCCCTGCAGTGCTCCACAGCTCTCCTATGTGGCCTGGCTCCTAGGCACCTCCACTGGTACGGACTCTGGCTGCTGGCACCTTTTGCACCAACATCCTTTGGCGTTGCCAGTTCTTAGTGTACAAGCTCGGCGTGCTCTGCGTGAGACAGAAATCATGAGGAAGCAAAACTGCACCATCTAGAAGAGGCCTCGCTAGGACTTACGCTGCAGCAGGTGGGAGAACAGTGCACGCATCGACCCAGTACGGTGCAGGAGGAAATTCCTACAGGAAGTGAAGCCAGGCTCATGCGCGCACAAGGTCAGACTTTCTTTTTGGTCACTGACAGACTCCTCCGGATCTAACTGAGAAAGTCATCCAGAGGGAATGTAGAGGGTCATCGTGGACAAGTGGTAAACAAAACTTGCGGCAGTCAAACAAGTATATTTTAGGGTATCCACGGGGCCCCAGTAGATAGAGCTGAGCTGGTTACAAGATACTAGAGGCAGGCACAGAGGAAATCTAAAAGCCTCCTCTCGGGGATGCCAGGCCCTTCTCTCCTGTCTCACTGTTTCTTTTCTTTTTTTTTTGAGACAGGGTCTCGCTTTGGAGTTCAGGCAAGCCTCGAACTCAGCAATCCTCCTGCCTCTGCCTCCCGAGGCACCACGCCCGGCATTCTCACTGTTTCTAAGGATTTCACTGTGGATAACCCAGAACTGCTTTAAAATGCCCTCCTCTGAGGTGAAGCTTGACACCTTCCTCGCCACAGCCTTCGTACTGGTCTCTCCTGATCACTCTCAGACCCTCCAGGTTGAAACAAGCTTTCCGCCAGTCCAGGCACTGCCCCACCAGCTGTGGCTCCCCAAATGTCTCCTGCTTATCCATTCAATTCACCCCCCGCCCGGTGGCCAACAAATGACTGTCCCTTCACTTCAGTGTCGCCCAGGCGTCCTCTCTGCTTTGCTAAGAGCACACCTCAAAAAAAAGCAGCTCTCTTTTCCTGCCTTTACATTTCCAGGCCTCGGAACCAGCAAGTCGGTGTTTTGTTTCTCTGGGGCGCTCACAAGGGACAGACAGAGAGAAGCCCTCAAAATCCACTCGGGCGTCATTGGCACCACTATCCAGCCCTGTGAGGCCAGCTGTGCGCTGCCGCTGGGGCCACAAGGACGTGGACAGGGACCCGTTTCTCCCAGGAGTTCGTTCCCTGGGCCACAATTCAAAAACTGACTCTTCTAAGAATAACTTTTATTTGACAATTTACATAAACCTGAAAAATATCTCTTGGCACGGTCTTTGGCAAAAATCTAATGGAAGCTGGAGATGTATTTTCCAATATAATTTCTGTGTGTTGTCCTGGTCTTTATTTTCATTGGTAAATTGTTTCTGGGTCTCTTTTTCCTTTAAGTACTTTAACAAGTCAGCACAGTAGCTTCTTCCTCATATGCTGGGTTTGGCTTTCATTTTTTAATGCTTTCAATGGACCTAATGGACAGATTTCCTTTTTTGTTGTTGTTGAAAAAGTCACACTATTTCCAAACAACACAGAAAAAGCCTCCCTAACTCTCCTTCATTCCTTTCTCGAAGTTATCTGAGCAGCTTTGTTATCTAGTTCATGCCATGTTTCAGAGGAAAATAAGATGTTTGCGGAAGTTTTCTCTATAAATAGTACACTTGGTGAACAACTTAAGATAGACCTTAATGTCTATCCATAAACACTCCTTCTGTGGTTGCAACAAGGGTCACGGTTGTAAACAGTTGACGGTCAATTATTTGATCAACAGTCATTGAAATAAAAAGTCTTTTAGGTTCTCCTTTATGTCTCTATGCTCCAGCCCCTCCTCCCCTCTCCAGGAGAAAACTGCCTTTTAACCAGCCACAGAAGGACTTGTTCACAAATGTTTCTAATTCAGCTAAACATCTTGATAGGAAATATCATAAATTATATGTATAACCCTGTCAGTACAATTTTCAACAGGAGTAACATGAGTTCAGTTTGAAATCAAGAGAAAACTTCAGACCAATTTCTGGAGCTGCTATCTTGGGTTTTAATCCAAAGCCTGGTTGGGTAGAGAGAGACATCACAATTCCGGTGCTCTTGGGTTATAACCTACAACTAGGAAATATGCTTAAGATACATTAAATCTCTTTTTTATATTCTTCTGAGAGCTGGGGAAAACACTAAAATGTATAAAAATGTTAGGGTAGGAAATCTACCTTGCTAGACTTTAGTAAGATTTTTGGTGCACTTAAGTATCTACAGTATTACTTGAGTTCATGCACACTTTCAACTGGGGGTGTCCTTGGGAATTTCCCCCTCCTAGCCAGTGATGAAAGATCCCTCACAGGACAGCACCACGCTACTCAGAATCAGATGCTACGTACAGAAGGATGGAGGAGGGCCGGGGATTTAGCTCGAGTGGTGCCACACCCACCTTGGAAGCAGAAAGGCCAGAGTTCAATCCTTGGTACCACAAAAAAAAGAAAAAGAAGAACAAGGATAGAGCAAAGGAAGGGCCAGAGTTGGCTTGATAATCTTCAATATTAATTGGTTTTTGTTTGCTTACACTCACTAGCACAGCACTGTCTGCATATATGAACTTTTTTTATTTGGGGAAGTAATGATTTAAATTAGCATATTATGCCCACATAAACAAAAATGCTTATTCCTTTTCACTCACAGAGAATTCTATTTTAGAACACTGTTAGGGACTATTAAACTGAAATTTTTAGATTACGTAGCAAAAAATCCACCCTGCAAGCTTCAGTATGATTGATGACATTTTCTTTCTTGTATTAGAATTACTACCTCATACTAAATGAGATAGTATAGTATAATTTCACCTGGTTAGTATCTGCATGAACAAATGCATCTGTACAAAAATCTTCTAATCCTCCTCCAGATTTAATGTCGATTGTATGTTTCCTGTATGTACAACTGAAATTCAACAAAGATCACTGATTTCTAAATGACAATTTTGGGAACCAAAATGCCCCTTTAAATTATCTATTACTTCCCATATGATCCCATGTATGTGACATTCTGGGAAAGGCAAAACTACAGAACCAGAAAACACATCTGTCCTAATCAGAGGCCAGAGGGCGGGCCATGAGAGACTGTAAAGGCAAACTAGGGAACTCCGTGGGGGTGGCAGGACTGCTCCAATCCTGATTGTTGTAATGATTATGTAACAACAGTTTCATCAAAATATTTAAAACCAAAAATCACCATAATGCATCAAAATTATATATCTGTATATAATGTATCATCTATATATCATGTATATGTCTATATAATGTACATCTATAATTAATGATATATCAAAATTCTATATCTATATAAGGTATCAAAATTATATCCCAATGCACCTGATGTTTAAAAGGACGTATTAAGCAATTTGCTGAGAAGCTCTAGCACAAAAATAAGGTTATAAATTAGTTAGCCAATTAAGAAGACAGGCCGGGCATGGTGGCTCACGCCTGTCATCCCAGCACTCGGGAGGCAGAGGCAGGAGGATTGCTGAGTTCAAAGCTTGCCTGGGCTACATAGTGAGCTCAGAGCCAGCCCAAACTACAAAGCAAGACACTGTCTCAAAAAAAAAAAAAAAAGAAGACAGACTTTCCAAACAAATTAGAAAATGTTTACAAACAAAACTTGCAACCAACCAAAATGTCAAGATAAAACGGAATTATTATTACTCCTGGGACATGCCAGTGATAATACTGCCTGTCTGGACTTCAAACAGGGCCTCTACAATGAACGGTTACCATACTCTGTTTGCACAGTCAGTTGGAAATGTAAAGTTTTCGATTTAAAAAATACTATAAGTAAGCTTAGATTTTCCTACACAAGTGAATGTTTCACTGTAGGCTAGAGGTTAGCAAACTGTTTCTGAAAAAGGCCAAGTAAACGGTTCAACTGCCATCAAAGCAACCACAGAACCTACCAAATGATTATGGCTGTTTTCTAATAAAATTTTATTTGAACTGAAAATTTTCAAAATTCAATTTCACACAGTTTGTGTGAAATTGAATTTTGAAAATTTTCAGTTCAAATAAAATTTTACAACCATTTAAAAAGAATAAAACCATTTTCACTTCAAGAGCTATACAAAAACAGGCAGTGGATAAAGAGGGCTCAAAGACCATCATTTCTCAGCTTCAAGTATAAGGGCACCTTACAAATGTCAGTCTATTGTGTAGGAGGGGCTTCTTTCTGTACAGCTTGTCATTCCAAGAACTTCCATTCAGACCTACAGAACTTTTCCTTCTACGTACAACTATTTAGATTGCCTGGGCTAAAATACGAGAGAAGAGAACAGGTGAAATATGTGGAAAAAGAAAAAGATGCACATCCTTCCAACCAGTTTTTCTTTTTTCTATGCCAGTGTCTAAGAAAACCACAGAGATATGATGGTAGAAAGAAAGAAAGAAAGAAAGAAAGAAAGAAAGAAAGAAAGAAAGAAAGAAAGAAAGAAAGAAAGAAAGAAAGAAAGAAAGAAAGAAAGAAAGAAAGAAAGAAAGAAAGAAAGAAAGAAAGAAAGAAAGAAAGAAAGAAAGAAAGAGAAAATGAAGCAAAGCTGGTGTATATAGGGCAGGGGGTTGTAGGGTGGGTAGGGGAAGGGAAAAAATGAAAATTAAGTCATGTTATATACTGGTACAAGTTCCCAGTGTTGAGAGTAATCATGATGTGTAATATATAATGTACCAATAAAGACTCAAATTTAAAAAAAGAAAAAAAAGTAAACCACTCCTGAGTAACTCCATTTGACACCGATAGTACAGAACGGGTTAATGTCACCTATCTGTGAAGCAAATTCTGATACTACCATTCTTCCAACCAGTACTTTGACCATAACTTATGAGCAGGCACTTTTATAATTTTAGACACAGAAGATGATTTGATCCTTATTTCTAGTCTCAGTGAGGACAGCAACAGTGTGCATTTATCTGAAACAGATTTGTGTGATGGAAACATTTCCAGCTGCACAAGTGCTGTAACATCTACACCCAAATTAGCTCATGAGTCAACATATCTCGTTTGGTTATTACATGTATTGCATCAATTATCTACAAATGAAATACAGCTGCGTTGTCAGTGTCCCCACGTTCCAGCACATGCTTAATGAGCTAGCGAGGTAGGAAAGATCAGAAGCCCTCACTGACAACAAATACAGAGGAAACTCAATCCTCATGACTGCCAGACCTGGCGCAGCTGAAATTTTTTGCCTTTATGGGGAATCGTCATCCTAGTGTCAGAGAATCTAATCAGGTATTTATCCCAAACATGAGGCTCAGTACATTCGATTTGTTTGCTAAATAGAAATGGGGTAAATCTGGCGTCCAAATCACAGTTGCCACTGTTCGTGTACCCAATGTCACTCGGGTCGCCCTGGTGAGTGGAGAGGCGAAGCAGGACCCAGGAGTCACTTTTCTAGCCACACAATCCTCAGCCTGACAACTTGACAGAGTCTCTCTAATCTTTTTCATATTTCTTTCTACAGAATGGTGCGGTTGAAGCATATGTGCTCCAAGTTTCTCTTAAAGTTTTTGTGATTTTTTTTTTTTTTCAAAGAGAGATGGGGCTGGATGTCTGGAAGAATCTAGGCGAAGTCAAATTTGGGAATTGTCTCCATATTTCTACCAGCTGAAATAATTTCCAGGGACCTTCCCCTTTTCTAGTATATACTTTATAGGCAGAGGGTGGACACCTGTTTTCAATCGCACCTTCAGAGCAGAGGAGGCCTCTAGGATTGGCCTGGGAGCACAGGCCTGGCCCAGAGCAAAAGGAAAAGTTGCCTGGCCAGGGCTGTCTTTTCTGTTTGCTTTGGAAGTGATTTCTGAGCCACGTGTGGGAGAGAGTCCTGCCCCAGCTCTCACTTACATCATGCGTGTGGAACTCCATTCTCGCCATAGGAACGCCACGGAGCGGGACATTTGTTTAAGCTGCTGGTCAGCTGGGGTCTTCCTCATTGCAAATGGATTTGGGCTCATAAACTATGGGGGATTAGTTTTAAGCCCTCACAGTAGACCTCGCTGAGCAGACTCCAGGTGACATGAAAAGCAGATGAGGGGCATCGGGGCCCAGCCCTGCACCCCTTCCAGATGGCTGGACTCAGCGTCCAGGGCTTGGGGACGCGTATGCAGGGCAGCTCCATCACAAAGATCGTGCTCACTAACGGCAGCCATGTGTGGCACATCTCCCCCCAATAATTCCCTGGGTAACAGAAGCTTTCATCTCTTAGGATAGATGGGATTGTCATTAGGAACCAGCTGCCTGCTCTGCTAGACTTGAAATCTTAAGCACTTAGCAACTGAGTCCCTTAAGACCAGGGAATAGGTTTTAGGATACCTATTTCCAGGTTTAGGGAAATCTCACTATGACCACTCTGTGCCCAAGGACAGGCCAACTTCATAATTTCTAAAATACAACTCCAGATACCCTCTAAACCTGACGCCCCAAGGTGCATTTGGAGTTAAATTCCTGTACTTCAACCAGATCCCACAAAAGTTGGCCTGGCGTGTCATCGCACGATCTTTGTCCTTGTGGGGTTTCCCTTTCCGTTCTCCACCCCGGCTCTCTGTTGCCGAGCCCTGGACCACACTACTTCTGCTCCCACGGCAGAACTTGGCCTCACAACCCCAATTTGATGCCACCCTGAGAAGACGGGCAGAAACCAAGCCGGGGTACATCTGAGGACAGCTTAACAGGCTTCGTGGATTAGCCATAGAGAACACACTAAGCCCTAACAAGCCCAGTCACGGTTTCAGACTCCAACCAAGCATAGAAAAGAATATGTAAGGATCATCGCGACCTTTCCAATAGCTTTCTGCAAGTCCTGCTGCGTCATTTTCTTCAGAGATGTCAGGGACAAAACGATCAGAGACTAAACTCGAGCCCAGACAGGGAGGCACGTTAACACTAAAAGGCCTCGATCACCATGCACAGATCCGCCAGGCTCCAAGAGCGGGCGGGGGTCCAGGCAGGAGCACCGTCAGGGCAGAAATGGCTGAAGTGGTTGTTACCCCAATACCCCACACCTGAGCTTACCTGGCAACCACTACTTGGCACATTCTTTCTTACTCCTCAAGGGAGCAGGGCACTGCAGGCCTTTGGGTGTCTCAAGCGATGTCTTCTGTGTGGATTCCTTGTGACTTTCTTCCCCAGTGCACCCAGGAAGGCCATGCAAAGACTAAACATGGTTACTGGGCCATGGCCATCAGCATCTGCCTCCTCTGCCTTAAGCTTCACGAGATTTCATTTTTGCAAAAGCAGGAAAAAGCGCAGTGAGCCAGTGAGCTCATCCAACCACAGTCCCCGGCTCCAAGCGAAGTACATAACCTGGCTTCCACGGACACCCATGTTAAAGTACTGTTCAATGATAGAAAAACACCCACATCACTCACATTCCGGCTCACAAAGGGTTTTCTTCATGAGGCTCCAGGGTTGTTTTCCTTCCTGTTATCATCACTTTATGCCATGTAATCCCACCCAACTTTTAAAAATTAAAAGTTATTTTGCCTTCATTTGATCTGTCATCATTGAGTTGTTTTCACTCTCTGCCATGCTAAAACTCCCTATGTGTGTGTGTGTGTGTGTGTCTCTCTCTCTCTCTCACACACACACACACACACACACACACATGCACACACTTCTTTGTGGACCTGATCTTTACAAGGTAAAAACAACAACATCAAAAAGTTGTAAGCAGAGCAGATGTCAAGTGGTCCCTCTGGACTCCTACTTAACCCCTTCCAGAGGTCTGGCCGGACCTTGACAAGGAACTGATGTGTTGAGGAAAGCAGCAGCCTCGGTAAACACAGTCCTACCCTCCTTATAAATCTCCAGAACGAAGGACAGTGCAAGGCCTCTGCACAATTGCCATCTGCTCCGAGAGTAATGTACACACAACTGCTTCTCAAAGAGCAGCTTGGACCGCAAACATGCTTCACTAATTGGGGTTGTTTATGACCCAGTGCAATAAAATTTCATGTTACAAAATGGAAGCCTTTTTCTTGCTTTGTTTCTTTAGACCCTCCTCTCTTCCTATTCTAGAAATGTTACCTAAAACCAGGTGTGTGAAATATCTGAGCAGCAGTAAAGTAATCAGGGCCTTTTATCTACCTGACAGAGATATATGGGGAATTTTAAGACCTAATGATTACAAATGGGCAGGAAATTAGCATGAAGGAATTTTTTCCGTATCTTACCTCTAAGCACAGTATGTACATGTCACTAATTTATCATATTAGACTGGAGCCATGTTGGCATACTGTGATATACTCTACTACAGTGAAAAAAAAATATAAGCAATTTTGAAAGCCCTCAGACATTTTTTCAAATTGCAGCTTTTTCCTCAAGGAATATTACCCAAGTTGTATATACACAGTAAGATGAAAACATGGAAATTTTCTGGTGGGAACAAGCTTACAAAATATTTACAGTCATCAGAAGGATCAAGTTCTTTTCCTGTAATCAGATAACTTTTGACTTCAGTTGAGTGCTTACTTGGTGAAGGAGAAACTTTGTTTGCAAATCAAATACAGAATGTGATGTACCACTGGGTAAATTTCCAACTCCTTGTCCAAAACTACAGTCACTAAATATCCCTCAAAGACACAAGCAATTTCCTTACCTTTAAAAAATACTAGTGAAAGTCACCTTCTGTGTGGCTCTTAGATTCTTACACTTTTTAACCAAAAGCATTCAATGATCATTAATTACATATTTGTCAGAAACTCTGGGCCGTTTCAAACTTTGCTCTTTGAACTGCAGTATCATGTTCAAGTACACTGCCAGGCTGTAGTGGGTTTTATTGCACTGTTACTTCACCTTTCCGCAGTGTCAAGAGATTCAGGTTGCAATGAGCTGGCAGGCATTTGCAATGGAGACTCGATGCAGGATGATAGACAGTAGGGTTCACAGCTTTCGAAGATGTGGGTCGCTGTATTTCAGGGGGTACACCCCAGTGACGGGTCTGCTTTCATTTACTTGGGCATGAAAGCTTTGGTCCTGAGGCTCCATTATGGAGTTTGACACCTCCTAAGGTGCTCCACAAAGCCATATCCACCCAAAAATGTGCCAAACGACAATTTAATCACAAGCAGGAGACACAGGATTGTGCAGTTGGCCACTGTGGGTGCCCCCTTCTCAAAAAGCAAAGAGCCTCTACCATCGCTTACAGGAGCTAAAAAGCAACACTGTGGGAGGTTCAGTAGAAAGGAGGGGTCACAAAAGATCCAGGTTTCAAATGCAATAGAAAGATGAAGCCCAGATACACAGCAGGAGGCCTACCAGGGACCCAGTTCCCCCGTTCTGACCTAACAGGCTCATTCCAAGCAGAGTCCCTGTCTAGTCTGCCCCAGCCCAGTTTGAGGAGCACGGAGGCGTACTTGGTACCTGCCCACTGACAGCAGTAGTTCCGTCATCTTCCTTTCTCGGCATCTTTTTCATACCTTTCTTCCTTCTGAAGCAGCCCCCTCTGCTCAGCTTCCCACTGCCGTGCTATCCTTCAAGATCTCAGCTCGAGTCCTGTCTCTTCTAACACTTTCCTTAGCATCACCCCCATCTCCAGCCTCTTTCTCCTCACGGTCCTGGTTAGACTCTGCTAGTTTCCAGTCCCTTAGCCCCGCTGGCGTGATACTTCCCTGTCCTCCCCCGAGTTCCTGTGATCTGTGTCCTCCTCTCTCACTCTGCACCCCATGCCCGGCATGAAAGCTGTCTCTGTTTTGCCTCAGTAGAAGAAAAACGCAGGACTCAAACTAGGTTTATAACTTCTGTGGACATTATTGAGAATAGAGTGCTTCATACAGAAAAAAAAAAACGTGTTCAGAGGCAGGCAACTGTGCAGTGTCTCCTGACCCTGTCACACACCCATCTATTCCTTCTCCACCACATCCAACAAATTCCTTGCTTTGTCCTCTATAGAGCAATTCATTCAAGACACTTGGGATCTCAGTTTCCTTTCTACTCGGTGTTTTAGGACTCAACAATATTTTACCACAAATTTACCCAGAGAAGCCCAATGACTAAGCCACCATTTGCTCGTTGCTGTAGCCTATATTTCTTCCCTACAGAAAAAGAACACCTACTTCTTTGGGCTAGAAATGAGCAACTTAGTAACAGCAGAAGTATAACAAGCATTTATAATCTGCAACGATGAATGTTTCAAAGAAAACTATAAAGTGTAGGGTTGGCATCCATTGTTAAATCTCCACTATAACTCATACACAGAGGAAGATTCCAGATATGCATTACTTCATGTACAAAATTATCACTTTTTTTGTTTGCTTTTGCCGTACTGAGGATCGAACTCGAGCCCTTGTGCGTCCAAGGTTGGCGTGGTACCACGTGAGCTAAATCCCCAGCCAATTAGCACTTATTTTAAAGAACCTCTCTAGTTACTGTGTAATGACCACAGAGACCCACTCTGCACACCTCCCCTTGTATTGCCCAGATTGCAAGTCCCCAAAGATCACCAAGACCAGCCGGATGTAAAGGACACAGGGTCTTTTATTCAGCAAGCTCCAGAGCGAGGACCTGCCACTCTCCTCACGCAGGAGGAAGAAGTCGGCGGCCCTGACCCATTGGGATCATAAAGGGTTTATAAAGGGAAAAACCACAAGCGGGGCTTTCCAAGCCTTGGCATTGCGTAATTGGGTAGAGGGGCTAGGGGCGTGATTTTCTCAAGCTACTTGGGAAGTGGGTTCTTAGGGCTTTACCACAGGATACATCCTGTACATGCTTGGCACAATCGGATTTTTATTTTTAATTCTCAGAACCCTCCTGTCTGCTGACTTTTCCAAGAATCAGAGAAGAAGGGAGTTCACTTTGAGGCCAAATACGTAATATGGACGCTTTACACAAGATGGAGTCAGACTGGTCTTTACGCCCTGGGACTGTCTTCTGTTTAGCACCGAAAGTCTCACGTGCTGGGCCTCCACTTAGCACAACAGTATTCCTAGGATCGTGTCAGTTTTTCAAATGAAAATCCCACCCCCAGAAACCTGTTCATCCCAGAGAAAACTCCAACACTTGATCACCATGGTTATCATCTACAAAAACATTAAAAGGAAATAGGTTTTCATTTCGTCTATTTGGAAAACCTGTGTTTTCCAGATAGACTTTCATGCATACACACACAACACTATGAGGCTGGCTTAGAACACACAATACAAACACTAGCACTCATTTTTCACTGTAACTTTCATGAAAAACTTAAAAGCAGACGAGCAATACATTTCCCTCCTTTTCCAGCTGAGGGAACTGAGGAAATAAGAGGTTAAGCAATATTCTCATAGTCAATCATTTAAGTAGAATGGTGACAAAAGAGGGGTATTTCTGCTTCCCTTCAATTAACAGTAGAGACAGGCAGCTGGTCTGGCAGTGAATAGCTCTGTTCTGTATGATCACACAAGGACCCCCGTTCTTTCTACATTCATACGCCTCCATTCTCTACACCACCATCCTCACTGATTGGTGGAAGTAGACTCCCCAGTGCATGACGGGAGAACAACTCACAAGAATGGAGAAAAGTATTTAAGGAAGAACTGGCCGTTTCCTGTAAGGCCGTGCTGCTGAGAGTTCACATTTCACGTCCCATCTGAGGGAGCTCAGACACTGCTCACACTATATTCGAAGGTTAGGAAACAGGCTCAGCCCGGGTAGCAAAGTGCCCACTGTTCTACTTGCTGAGAAAACTCTTATTTGGGGGCAATTAACCAACTCCAGTGATTAAATGTTAGCTAATTAGTGTTGCTGGGACCAGAACCCAAGACTAATTCGAACGACCACACTTTACACTGCATGTTTTGATGCCCCTTTAACTAACGGAGGGTAAGGGACAGTGCTTTTCAGAACTTCTCTTATGGAAAATAAGTCATTCTGAGCACCCAGAGACCCCCTGTCCTTTCAATTTATCCTGAAAAGATTTAACAAACTATATCCTTTAACTTAAAATCAGACAGAGCTGTGCCTTTGCAGTGTAGAGTGAAATCCAAAGCCTGTGCATCTTAAAGTGTGATGTTTACTCAAAGAGACACAAAGAGTCTGCCAGAGAAACAAACAATACCTCCTACCTGGTTCCTCTAGCCAAGGCACCCAGGAATGAGGGGGTGAGCAAGCCGTGTTCACCCTTGAAACAAGCCCACCAGCACCACCGGGAGGGCACAGCAGCGCATCTAGCTCCTCCTGCTAATGTGACAAAGAAGAATATTCCTGACTAGAAAGTAGTTTCAGTTACTTTTGAGCTTTTTTACTTTTGAAGGTAGCATAAGCCTGAAGATGGTATTTCACCTTAAGTCCACCCAAGTTTCTGTTGCTTCTGGACAAAGCTAATTCACACGAGACAAAGCTGCCTGTTGTCCCTGTCTCACTCATCCTGTTTGGTTTTCACACCGTCCAGAGCAGCGTCCATCTTCCTCCCTCTGCACAGGCTTCTTACTGAGCCAGTTAGAGCCCTGGATCCAGAAAGCTTTGTAGCTTTCTGAAAGGAGCAGAGGTCTCACTGAGGAGCAACCTACAGAAGATACATTCCTTGGAAAAGGACAAGAGAGGCCAGAAGTGAAGCACATTAGTATTGGAAAATATATCAGGAAAGAATGTTTGCTGTCTGAATTTTTTTCCTTTAAAATGAACATAGTTTTATAAAGCCGTGTGCATATGTGCATACATGCGTGTGTGTGTGTGTGTGTGTGTGTGTGTCTGTGTATATCTGTGTGTGTCTTCAGGACCAGGACTGAGCCCAGGGCCTCACACATACTAGACAAGTTGAGTTATAATCTTGGCCCAACCTTGTATATTTTTACAGTGATTTGGGGAGGGGAGATATTTCATTTTTGTGGTAACAGAAGTTAGTAGGCTAACTCGTTCAGAATACTTCTGCATTCTCTTAAGTAGCAAAATTTGCCCACCTGACAAATTCAAGTATCTCTAGTAATTTAAACCCATACCCTCTGCTGCAAACTACACTAAAGACTTTGGAAAAATAACCAAAAATATTTGAGGCAAAGGACATTTTACATCAGGTTCAAACGTATATTTATTCCATTGAAGATAAAAGAAATGAAGTGTGTGCTAAAATTTTGCATAGTGTTAGATTTTTTTTTTTTTTTTGAGACAGGGTCTCACTTTGTAATTCAGGCTGGCCCTGAGCTCACTATGTAGCCCATGCAAGCCTCGAAATCAGCAATCCTCCTCTCTCTGCCTCCTGAGTGCTGGGATTACAGGCATGAGCCACCACGCCCAGCACTGTGGTATGTGGTATTGATTGCTGGTGGGCGTGAGTCTCCATGCCCAGCATTGTATGTGGTTACCGGAGATTGAACTCAGGGCCTTACACTTGTGAGGCAGGCTCTGGAACCACTGAGGTAAATCTCCGGCCCGCATAGTTTTTGATTTTTGATGTCTGTACATATATACTGGGAATTGAACCCAGAGCCTTCACACTGTACCACATGCCTCGTCATTTTTAGTTTTTATTTAATTTTTTTTAGGGTCTTGCTAAGGCCCTAAATTGCCCATTCTGGACTTGAATTTATAATCCTCCTAATACTGGACATCTATCTCTTCCTGCCTCACCTGATATCTAGGATTTTTTATATTCCAAAGAACTGAACAGGACACACGAAAGTAGTGTAGTAACACTGAGTAACAATGACTTATTATAAGAAAAGTAGTCTCCACCAAACAGGAGTGGACTAACAAAAAAGCCTGAGCAGCCATGTCTGTTTTAGGTTTGAGGTTAAAGGACACTTGGGAGAGTTCCAAGAAAACAGTGCCCAGAGATGGCAAAAGACCAAGGAAAGGACATTCTCAAGAACCCAGGGTGATCAGAGCAAGAGATGATAACCGTAGTGAGTTCCACATTCCAAAGCTGGATTTCTTGTTTTTAATAACAGGGAGAGGTCATGGGTGACAATTACCTCAGCGTTTTTCCCAGTTCACTGCGCATCTCTACCCTCACCAGCAGGGGGAGTTTGTGAACTTATATGGGCCTACACAGAACCAGCATGGCTGCCAGAGTCCATGATGTTATTACCCTCAGCTACTCTAAAGCAGCTCCCTGCACTAGGTCACACAGCAAGAAAGTGGGGTAAGGGCACAAGCATATATCTTAGACTCATGGCAGGATGTCAGAGACAGACGAGAGCAGGATGTGCTTGAGATTCCAAGGCCAAGAATGCATCCTGCTTGTTGTAAGCATAGGGCCAGGATGACACCACACTAATTCCTGTCTCACTGCAACAGCCTCTCAGACTGAAGGAATATTTTTGTTTAAAAAATACCTTATGAGGCCGGAGGGTTAGCTCAGTGGTTCCGGCACCTGCCTCGCAAGCACAAGGTCCTGAGTTCGATCCCCAGTAACCACATATAATGCTGGGTGTGGAGACACGCCCACCAAGAATCAACACCACATGCCACAATGCCGGACGTGGTGGCTCACGCCTGTAATCCCAGCACTTGGGAGGCAGAGACAGGAGGATTGCTGAGTTCGCAGCAGCTTGCCTGGGCACCATAGTGAGTTCAGGGCCAGCCTGAACTACAAGGCGAGACCCTGTCTCAAAATGCAAAAAAAAAAAAAAAAACCTTATGAAGAAAGAAGAAACACAGCATTTTCAAAACCCCACAGCTATAAATTGTCCCACAGAGAGGCTGTTTCCACTAGGAGCTTGTCTCCTGAGGGCTTTAAAAGTTAAAATTTGGGACGAGAAATTACCTGAGGAGAGGAGGAGAGCTAAGAGGGGGATTAAGTAGTTCATTAGTCAGTTTTCCCACTACATAGATAGAATTCCCAACACCTACAATTTAAAGCAAAAGCTTACGGTTTCAGAATATTCAGTACACGGTAGCAGGCTTTTAGGCAGAAACTTCACAGTGGAAGAACATAGCAAAGCAAAAGCTGTTTAGTTCATGGAAGCTGGAAAGCAAAATAAGAACGAGTCAACAAAGAATGGAAGCAGGATCACACAGAACACCTACAATCACGACTCACTGAGATACACCCAAGAATGTGCTTTCCTGGGCATTTACTAACCCAGTGAAGAAGCTAGACCTTCCTTTTAATGAACTTGCCACATAAGGATTATAATCTACTTTATCAACTTCACTGCTAAGTAAATCTCTTTAAATCATCCTTAATCTCCAAATAACAACAGTAAAGTTCATAATTGCACCTAACATACTACTATTATCCTCCATGCAGCTAGATAATTCTCCATGCAGCTATGATAATCTTTTCTCAGTGTCTCAACAGTTCTAGTAGTTTTCACAAGTCCAAGATGAAATCTCTTGTGAGATAAGGCAAACTCTTAGCTGTCAACTTCTGTAAGAATCAAAAACAAAAACAAATGACATAATCCCAAGATATAAAGACACAAGGTAAACATCCCTATTTTACAAAGAATAGAGAAGATAGGATCCGACTGGAGAGTATCTGAAACCCAGCAGGGCAGACATTAAGTTGTGTCATTCCCTATCTGGCATCCAGGGCATGTGGTGGTAACGTGTGAGTTCCAGAGAGCGTGGGCAGCCAACCCTATCACCTTTCCGGTTGCAGCCCAGTGGCCTCTCTCCTTGGCCACCTCTCTTCACTGACTACAGTTTTCCTATGCAAACATTCCATGTTCCTGGCATCTCCAATTCCCTAGAGTTTAAAATTATTTTCCGGTATTTTTTGTAACTTTTTTTGAAAAGTTATATACTCTATCTTTTACCCTTCAAGAGACTGTATTCATTAAGAGATTTATGCTCACTTCCTTGAACTTAGGGATATTTACCTACTACTCTTTTTTTGCACTAATTGCTTTCACTTATCTACTTTGGAAAATATACATAGTTCTTATTTTAAATTTTTAAATAACATTTCCTTTTATAAGTGGGGTTTTTTTTTTTTAATTGCACTCTCTAGTTAGGCTCTTCAGTTAAAAACTGAGTAAAACACAATGATGAAGATATATCTCTTTTGGTCCCAATGTGATTTCAAAAATGAGAAGCTTCTCGCCATGGGGTAGAATGTCTACTGGAGATTTCCTATGGGTACACAATCAGACTAAAGGGTTTCCCTTCTATTTCCATACGTTCAATATTTCATCACCACAAATGAAAATTAAATCTTCTTACATGTGTTTTCTACATCTGGGGAGATAATTTTATGATTTTTCTCCTTTGTTATTTCAAAGCATGTTTCATTATGCAGGAGCCTCATGTGGGAGCCAAATGCCACCAAAATAGGTATATCTGACAGCCTGAGCCTGATCAAGCAACATCCCACCTGCCATCAGCCTGGCTTTCTGTCAAACCAACTGTGGCAGTGATGAGCACCTGGCCAGACAGGTGCTATGGGATAGAGCATGGAGCACGGACTGCTGAGTACACGCTGGAACATTTCCTTTCTCCCCATCTGTATATAAGTTGCCTCATACCTTACAGAAATGCCAGCTGCTGCCTGCATATTCCAGGCACTGCTGTGGCACTTCATTTCTGAGCCCTGAACTAATAAGACACTTCTAGCAGGGATGATAAAAATAACAAACTCAAAAGCTTTTGAAGTTATCTGCCAAATTGTCACCAAATTTACTGTGGTATCCACTGGAAAGTTCCTTTAGCAAGTTATACTCTGTCGATCTCTCAGGTGTATTGGTAAAACCTAAGCCTGACTCTAATTCTCAGTAAATATGAGCTCTGACCCAATAAAAGAGCCTTTCTCTCTAGCTAACATGCTATAGGTGAGATATATTGTGCAAACTAAAATCAGTCTTGGATGGAAATTTGGACCTGCCTTTGAAAGCAATTGGCAGTATAAGAAAAAATTTACCCTGCAAAAGTTCAAAGAAATTGTTGGGACTAAAAACTCTCCATTGTATTCTGACCAACACTTTGGTGAAACAGACTGTAAACATACCAGAAACAAAGGACACACTGGTTGACAATATTCTTGAACTTCAACTTCACCTCCCACTTGGAATATTATGACACCCTGACTTCTGTGGTATATTCTTAGAAACAAAATCCCTTCTTTTATATATCCTCTCATTCATGTAATTATTTTTAAAGTTTCTGATGCTTTTTTAAACTCATGCTTCAAGGAAAGAATGAAACAACAATACTTCATCTATTAGTATCTCCTCTTAATTTACATTTTAAAGTTCATTTAGTTAGTGACTGTTTATCTTCCTGGTGAGTAAATCTTTTATATTATAAAAATTCTTAATGCCGGATGTGGTGGCTCACGCCTGTAATCCCAGCACTCGGGAGGCAGAGACAAGAGGATTGCTGAGTTCGTGGCGGCTTGCCTGGGCACCATAGTGAGCTCAGGGCCAGCCTGAACTACAAAGCGAGACCCTGTCTCAAAAGCAAAAAAAAAAAATTCTTATTTATATGTAATAATGCTTCATGCTTCAAAATATTTTTATTTGTATTTTATTGACCCTTCACTTCCACATTCAAGTCTCTAGAGTTTCCCACCTTTCTTTATATTAAGTAATTTTTAAAATAATTTTTCTTTACATTATCCTGTTATACTTGTTTTGCTACTGTTTTACTAATTACCCTGCAGGGCCGGAGGGTTAGCTCAGTGGTTCTGGCACCTGCCTCGCAAGCACAAGGTCCTGAGTTCGATCCTGGTAACCACATATAATGCTAGGCGTGGAGAATCATGCCCACCACCAATCAATACCACATAGCACAGTGCCGGGCATGGTGGCTCACGCCTGTAATCCCAGCACTAGGGAGGCAGAGACAGGAGGACTGCTGAGTTCCAGGCTTGCCTGGGCTACACAGTGAGCTCAGAGCCAGCCTGAACTACAAAGTGAGACCCTGTCTCAAAGAAAAAAAAAATAATTACCCTGCAGATGATATTTCACTACTTCACACATATGAAGACCTTAGAACATTTCAACTCTATTTACTACCTACTCTACATGTGGTATATGCATTACAATATATGTATTATATATACATTTTAAATGCATTAAATGTATGTGTAGATATCTAAACCCAAATTCTCCAAGAAAAATAGCAGAATGAATTCAACAGTGCATTAAAAGTATACACTGTGACCAAGAGAGTTTCTCCCCTGGAATGTAAGGATGATTGATATTACTCAGAGCAACCTACAGATTTGATGTGCTCCTGCTGTAGCTTGTATCTTGATGTCCCCCAAAGCCTCACACAGTCATAGGTGGCTTCGGGAGAGGTGACTGGCTCATAGGCATCCGATACTCATCACCTGATTAGTCCACTGATGGGTTTATAGCTGGCTGTGATGCTGGGAGGGGAAGCCTGGTGGGAAGAGGTGGGCCACTGGGGGCGTGGCCTGGAAGCACCCCCTCTCCCTCCTCCTGCTCGTCCTCTGCATCCTCCCTGCCATGCCCCTCCGCCTGCCAGCTGACCACGGACTGAAAGCTCTGCAAAGTGTAAGCCATGAAACATGTGGGTGTCAGGTTATTTTCTTCCAGCAACAAAAAAATAACGAACACAATTTTTGGGGTACCGCAGAAGCATCACTGCTACCTAGCACTGTTGCTCAGAAGGCTTTGGAACTGATTTGTGAAAAGAGTTTGAAAAGGTTCGGAGGTGCTCTCTGGAGAAGCAGCTCTAGAATGCTGTGAGCTGAGCATCGTGAGAGATTCTGGGTGGAGCTCAGACCAAAACATTGACTGCAATGTGGCAGGAAAAGGCCAGACTCGAGAGGTTTCAGCTGAGAAGGACCCCACTGGCAGGCAGATTCCAAGCCACATGTGTTATGTTCTGGCAGAAAATGTGTCCACATTTTCCTCGTATCCTGGGACTTTGTGGGATACTCAGATTAAGGATGGTGGACAACAAACACACCACCATCCTAATGATTATCCACTTTCCCATAATCCTGAAACGGGGAAGCTCTATGAGCCACACTCCTCTCTGTTCAACCATAAGCACACAACATCCTGTGATTGACCTGGTTTAAGCTTAGATCACATGGACTGCTGACATCAGAGAGAGAGAGAGAGAGAGTGGGGAGGCACCTCGGATCAGAGGTCCCTGACCCTATAAACACCGGAAGCCTGAGTTATCAAGCTCACTTTTTTCTCTGCTTTGCCTTTTTCTGCTGCTTCCTCACAATCTTCAAAAAAGTTACTATGTACTATGAGGTGTATTCTTGGCAATTCTTTCCTCATTGTACACAAGAACTGTATTAGTTTTGGCCCGCCCCACTGTAACAGAATCCAGCCAGAAGACCTCCCACCTAGTTACTGTTCTCCGTCTCTCTGCCCACTGGTATCCGTCTCAGGCTCTCCCACAGAACTGGGGTGACCCCAGACTTGACAGAGAGCCCCTTTGTCAGCACAGGAGGGTAGCAAGGACCTCACGTCATCTCAGGCCTTCCTGGTGCCTGGTCAAACAACAGAAGAGCATGCACAGTGTCGTGACCCCACCAGATGACCCTCTGACCTGGACACCAGTCTGTGTCTCCTCTCATAGATTTCCCCTGGCCGAGTCTTTGCCCTACATACGTGTCATAGTCCTGACTTGCCCTGTCCTGTGCAGCCCCCTGAGAGGAGGTGCTGAGACTACCTCTGTGGGTAGGGCACAATCACAGGTAGCATAAAAGCACAGCCCACCCATTATATGTAGGGGGGATGGCCAGCTTATTTTCAAAGGCCTCTCTCCCCACGGCCTTGCTATTGAAGGTGCTATAATGCTATTGTTTTCAAGACTTTTCCCATTCTGCTCTCAGCTTCCCAAAGTCCCACTTGCTTGTGCCTCACTCTGTGTCAGGGAGGCAGATTAGAGTGACTGTAAGTCTGTTCCCTCAACTGGGTCCTCACTGAAGGGACAGCTCCCTCCCAACCTCAGTCTGATTTTCTCCCAAGATGGCATGTGTGCTTTCATTTTGCTAATGTGATATGTAACAACATAGATTGTCTTGGGCCAGAGATTTAGCTCAGTGATTCCAGCACCTGCCTAGCAAGTACAAGGTCCCTGGTTCCATCCAGTAACCTTGTATAACAATACTGGGCGTGGTGACTCATGTCCACCAGCAATCAGGACCACATACTACAGTGCCAGGTGTGATAGTTCGCACCTGTAATCCCAGCATTCAGAAGGCAGAGGCAGGAGGACTGCTAAATTCAATGTTTGCTTGGGCTACATACTGAGCTCAGCACTAGCCTGAACTACAAACCAAGACCCTGTCTAAAAAAGTGTGTGTGTGTGTGTGTGTGCGTGTGGCCTTGCATATGTTGAATCATCTTTGTACCTATTACAGCATGAATCCAGATGTCCTCTCAAAGCCTCATGCACTCATAGTTGGGACTTTTCAGAGCTTGCTGGGTCTAGGGTGTGTGACTCTAGGATTAAGGGTGTGTGCCACTAAATTAACCTATAGATTTAGCAGAGTACTGCCTGTGGATAATGGGAAGGCCCACCCTGAGTTTGGGTGACACCAACCAAAAGGCTTGTAGTTTGGATGGGATAAAAGAGAAAGTGAGCCTTGCAGCTGCTGCTCACTGCTTACTGCCTCCTATCTGCTCTGCCATGGACTATTTCTCCTCCTCGATGCCCCTCTGCCATGCAACCAGTCAGCAATGTACTGAAACCTCTACAAACTGTGAGTTAAAATAAACTTTTCCTCCTTTAACTTGACGATGTCAGGTATTTTCTCTCAGCAATGAGGAAAGTAACTGTGACAGTGTCCCAGAGATAAATCCAAATTGATCGTTGTGAATAATCTTTTTGTAATACATGTTTCAAATACATAATTTTTACATTTCTTGTGTAAAGTTGAGATCTACATATCTTTTTCTTAGTCTCCTTTCCATCCCCTCCTCTTAATCCTCATCCTATTTGACAGAGATCTCCTCACTTCCTATATCTTTTATTTTGCTCTTTAATTATAATTTGGTTTTCTCATATAAGAGAACTATTTAATCTTGTATGTCTGATTTATTTCAATTAACATTATGGCTTCAATAATTCCTTCAATGTCACTGTAAGACCCAACTTGACATTAAAAACAGCCATTTTGC
>PVIC010024389.1:0-26013 GCA_004025085.1 Thryonomys swinderianus | reverse complement strand
TATATCTTGGCATCCTTTCTTTACCCAGTCAAAAGCACACATAAATGTAGCCATCACCCAATGCAATGTTATGTCACATACTTGGAGCCAAAGTTTTCTCAAGTTCTGAAATATCTCTTTAAATCAGGATTTGCTAATTATAGGACTATGAAGTTTGGAGCCAGATGACCCTTCACTGTAGGGTCTGTCCTGTGAATTATAAAGTAGTTAGGAAGATCTCTGATCTCTACCCACTCCTTGCCAGTAACAACACTCTCAGCACCCTCTTCTTCCATTTGTGACAACCAAAGTGTTTCTAAGCACTGTGAAATGTCCCCTTTGGGTAGGAGAATTAAGGAAGAGAAAAACATCACCACTGATGAGGACCACTGTTTCAGACTGCTGTGAGAAGTGCATTTGCTCTGGTCACAGGTCCTTGGCTTTTACAGTACTTTTTTAAAAAAATAGCTCTTCATGGCTGGAAATTTAGCTCAGTGGTTCCAGCGCCTGCCTCACAAGCGCAAGGCCCTGAGCTCGATCCCAGTAACCACGTACAAGCTGGGCATGGTGACTCACGCCCACTAGCCAATCAATACCACATGCCACAGTGCCGGGCGTGGTGGCTCACGCCTATAATCCCAGCACTCGGGAGGCAGAGGCAGGAGAACTGCTGAGTTCGCGGCAGCTTGCCTGGGCTACACAACGAGCTGAGGGCCAGCCTGAACTACAAAGTGAGACTCTGTCTCAAAAAAAAAAAAAAAAAAAAAAAAAAAAAAGCTCTTCAGTGGGATTAATTTGTTCATACCCTTGCCCATTTTTCTAGTATATTAATACCCCCACCTGCAATATCATGAAGAACTGAACCCCAAATCTATGTTTTTAAACATCTGTGTGAGCTAAAACAGATGCTCCTGAACAAAGAAATTATCTTAGCAAATAAGTATTTAAGAAAATATCCATCAGAATCTTTGTCATCCAACAGCTATTTGGATTCTCTCCCTTGTTTCTTTATCTAAAACAATGAACATATTTGGAGCAGACTAGGTCAGAATCCTTGCTCAGGACTCCTTGTGATTTTCCGTCTGCTCCTGCATGAGGTCAGCAGACATTTCCTGGCTGCCAGCCTCTCCTCCCCCACACTAATGCTGACAGTAGCCTAAGAATCCGAAAGTACTGTAGGACTTTCCCACAGATGCTAACAACCCTTCCGAAGTCGGCCGACTCCCACTGCCCAGGGCAGCTCCCCCTCTCCACGTCGTGCTCATCCACCTTCTCATCCTCGCTCCTGAGTCCCACGCGTGTCCCAAGGGAACCCAGGCAGACGCGGAAAGCTCAAGCACAGAGCTTCCCTTCTGTTCCCTTCGGCACGGCCCGGTCACTGTGGCTCCACTCAAAGGCAGTGACCTTACAGAAAAATAAGTGGCCATCGCAGTGCGGTGGGAGAGGTGAGGACTGAGGGGCTCCCGCCACTTCCACACTGCCCTCAGTCCTTCAGTGTACCCCTCGGTGCCAAAGTGTGGGGAGTAGAAAATCAGACTGACAAGGTCCAGCCCTGTGTCCCCTCTTACCATCCCGCGCTTCCCCCGTGACGCAAGCAGGCTGCTTTCTGTGCCACCTGCTCTACGTCACAGCCTCCCTCTCCCACCGACTGGGAGCATCACGGCTTTGCTGCTGCTGGCGGACGAATATCTCTCTTTATGCAAGAAAAGCTTTGGGAGCCCATGTTTTCCAGTCTTTGCTGCTGATCATCTAAAAGGACAGCAGATAAATGTTTAAACAGCTGCCTGCAGGGAGTAACCTACCTGCCTTGCCAAGCTTAGAATTCCTCGAAGGGCCGGCCAATTCGGTAGAAAGGTACATCAAGCCAACAAAGACAAACCGAGATGGAGAGACCCACAAAATAAACTGATATCTTACCATATGGTTTACTTGTTTATAGGACATGGTAGAATACAATATTTTCATTCCTTTAGTGACTTCGCAGTGGATGCCATTAACCTATGTTACCACCCAGAGAACTCTGTCTAAACTGCCCTGATGACTTGGTTACTTTCTAACTAAATAAGAAAAGTGACTATATAAATTTAAGATCTTTTACAAAATGCCAATTTAAGCAAAGTATCCAGTACCAGTAAGTGTCCTCTTATAATTCCAAAAGTTCCATAAGTTCAGTGTCCTTGGAAATTTGCCTAAATATATTTTTCCTGTTACGGATCTTCATAGTTTGCAAGTTCATAAACTTCTCAATTCAAAATCCCTACATTTGGTCTGATTATTTGCTTTAGTTCTGGTCTTACAAAATAATTGCTTTTAATGCCTCACTCTTATCGCCTATCTGAAGAAAAACTGATAAAACAATAAGAAAATAATTTTTACATGTTTATATAATCCATGATGTACATCCCAAAGCAATTCACATTTATTAGTAATTCACATATTTTAAATAATCACATGATTACAGAGCACTACATCATCATTGTACTGGAGGCTAAAAGAAAATATCTATTGAATATTGAATATTTATTGAATATTAAAAAATCACTTTTCATTCTTCCTTGCTAGTTTACAGCTGCTTTTTTATAATCCTTCTTACTTTCTGTGTAGAGCAGAGGTTTAGCAGCTCTTCCTCCGGCCACTGTGAGGGGCTGAAAGTGCCTCAGACTGATAGCAAGAATGTATGATTTCCAGTCTCCTAAATTCAAGTTGTCAGTGGCCTTTGAGTCCTGGGCCCAAAGGCAATTCAGATCCCATCTGTGCAAAACTGAGCTCTTTATCTTTTCCCCAGCCATATTTTTTGCCATTATTATCTTTAATCATAATCCTATAGTCCCCAAATTTGAATTATTTGTTGTTTTTTGTTGTTGTTGTTTTGAGACAAGGTGTTGCTTTGTAGTCCAGGCTGGACCTGAGCTCACTGTGTAGCCCAGGCAAACCTCTATCTCAGCAATCCTCCTTTCTCTGCCACCCGAGTGCTGGGATTACAGGTGTGAGCCACCATGCCCAGCCCAAATTTGAATTTTTAACTCAGTTCTCCTTGCAAACCAGCCATCTATCAGTCATAAAATTCTCTAGATCATTCTATACAAAAGCTACAGAAAGTGCTTATTCCTCGCTCCCTTTCCTGCTGCTCAAGCTTTGTAAATAGACTCTGATTCTGCACTGTATGCCTTTCTCTAATTCCTAAGGACTATACACCAGGTAAATCAAAACATATTTATTGTCTCACGGTTCTGAAGATCAGCAGTATGAAACTGAAATGTCATCATGGACATATGCTCATGGAAGGGACTTGAGAAAGCCCTGCCTTGCCTCTTCCACTAATGTGGCACCAGGCATTGATCGGCTTGTGGTGCATAACTGCAGTCTCTATTATGCCTTTCCATGCATGGCACTGTTCCTGTGCCTTTTTATGTCATCTTCCCTCTATGCTTGCATGTCTGTGTCCAGATTTCCTCTTCATAAGGATGCCAACTATGCTGGAGTAGCACTTATCCTAATGAGGGCTTTTTAACTTGGTAATCTTTCTAAGATCCTGTATCTCAGTGAGGTCACATTTGTAGGTAATGGGAGTTAGGACTTCAGCCTACTTTTGGAAGTGGGGGTAGGGTGGACATCATTCAACCTATAATGTCATCTGAGCAGGTGAAGCTCTTATATCTCCTGGTCACTGTTCACACTGTTTCTGACCTGCGCGTTAATCTTTCCTATCTGTCTCAGCTGGGCGCTCTCTTCCATCCCACAGGTTCACCTAAGTCACCCTTCTCTATTCTGAAGTCAAGTATCTTGGCCAAGGATTTCATAGTCTCATAACCTGAGTTTGCTCCCCAAAATTATGGAGCATCTGCAGGGTGCTCTGTGTGGGGCAGAGGGGGCATGACGACCACTGTATACATGTGTGTGTGTAGGATGATTAAGTGACACAAAGTATTCAGAGAACACACTCATCCCTCGGGGTTGGTGATTTCTACATCCATGGATTCAACCAACTGCAGATTGAAGAAGAAATTATAATTGTGCAGGAATTGTACATGTAACTGCATTTCTGCAGGCTTTTTCTTGCAATTATCAACGCTGCAAGATAACAATGATTTACATATTTACCTTATGTTTGTTATTACAGGTAACATACAAATGGTGTAAAATATAGAGGAGGATAACCATAAGTTAAATGGAAATACTAAGCTGCTTTATATAAGGGATTAAGCATCTGTGAATTTCAGGACTTATGGGATTCCTGGAACCAATTCCCTATGAATATGAAAGAGCAACTGTACTGTGAATATTGAAAATGACAGCAGAAGCTAGAGAAAGTAAATAGATAATGTTAAAAAAATTTTTGGTCTTATGAATGCTACAAATAATGGTAGCTGTTTTGAATTGTGCACTACTTATTCAAGCTACCATACAATACAGTGCCATAATGTTTGTCCTTAAATGTGCTAGGTTATTTTTTTTTTCTGGTTTTCAAGAGCAAAATCTGTATCTGTGCCTAGCACTTACATCTTTGGTTCATGTAGGATGGTTGTTAGCTCTCCCAAAATTAAAACAATTAGAAGAATCATTGCTTCAAGGGCTGACATTGTAATTGGATTTATGTATCAATGTTCTGCACCTGATTTCTCAAAATCTCCTCCTGGCCATCAAGACTGATGCTGATAAGTGTCTGATTTAGGCGAAGGGAAGATGTACTTAGTTTCTTTCTCTCTCTCTGCTGATTTCCTCCAGTGAGAAGGACAGGAAAACAAATGGGATGGAGTGTGTGTGTGTGTGTGTGTGTGTGTGTGTGTGTGTGTGTGTGTGTGTGTGTTCCTAGGATAGCTAGACTCAATGGGCCTTTCTCTCTGGGTTATCCTGCTAACTCCTAGGGGCTCTCTTGCCAGAACTTCCCTGGTAGGGACTGTGCCTTTTCTGCTGCCTGCTTTCTTCTCATTCCCCAGCCTGAGGGTGTTTCCTGGGCCAGTTATCTGCCTTTCTTTCCCAGGTGTTGGGGTGGCACAGACGGTCCACTTTCTAACTCTACTGCTTCACACTTCCAAATGAGCAAATGGGCACAAGATCATAGAACTGGTCTTTGAATAATCAGCTAGGAAGCTTCTTTCAGAGCTGTGTGACTCATGACCACTTTGATGCCACCCCTGCTGAAACTTGATCTAACATCCCATTACAAGTTCACTCCATCTTTTAATATTTAATTTATCTTTTAATCTTTTAATTCTTAATTTAACAGATGTTTAATGACAGCTATTTATGTGCTAGGCTATCTACTAGGTGATAAGGTAAAACATTAAACATAGTATGTTACTTTCCTTGAAACCACTTAGTCTTTGGAGGATTAAAGTATTGGAAGGGTGGGTCCAAGTATATTTATAAATAATTATATATAACTTATAAGTGCTATAGAAAGAAAGAATCATATAGGAGCACTAAGAAAAAAACAGTATATTCTTAGAGACTAAATGGTCATCTTCAGTAATTTTTCTATAATTGAACTACTTTTAATAATATTCCTGCTTGAGATAAAAGGAAAGCTTGTCTTACATGTAGAGAACTTTAAGTTCACCTGCAAATATGTACAAGTCTGTTTTATAAATGCAGAAAGTCTTTGAAAGTTGTAAACAGTCAACCCGTCAGTTAAATTCCAAACTAGTAAAGATTCCATTAAAGTCAACTGTTAAAGGAGATTACAATTAATATATATTTATAATATATAATATACTGTAAATGGTATAATAATTAATGTATAATAATATAATATATATTGCATACTCTGTAGTCTCTTGAACAGAATTCTACTAGAAGGTAGCTTCCCTGACAAAGCTGGCCTCGGCTCCTGGGGCTGTGTCTCTGCAGTGTCACTGCCTCTGCTGGTCCGTCTGCTTCTCCTCCTGGATGACAAGGCTGCTAGTGGAAGAGAGTCTACACACTCTTGTCCATAATAAAAAACAAGTAATGGACTTTTGAGTGACTGTATCTGCCAATAATTACCCTCTCTCTTCCTAAATACCTCAATCCCTCAAATTCTAGATAAATCACTTTATAAAAATGTTTGGTGGGGGCCAGAGATTTAGCTCAATGATTCTGGCTCTGCCTAGCAAGTACAAGTTCCCTGGTTCGATCCCTGGTAATCACATACAACAATACCGGGCACGGTGACTCATGCCCACCAGCAGTCAGTACCACATATCACAGTGCCAGGCATGGTGGCTCACGCCTGTAATCCCAGCACTCAGGAGGCAGAGGCAGGAGGACCGCTGAGTTCGAGGCTTGCCTGGGCTATATAGTGAACTCAGGGCCAGCCTGAACTACAAACCGAGACCCTGTTTAAAAAAAAAAAAAAATTATGTTTGGTAACAATACTGAAAAATCAACACAAGCAGGAAGAAAATAAACATATTTGTCACACTTTGTGTTTCAAATTTGGGTTCAGAAAATGTCACTAACTCCATATATAAATTAGCTGATAATTTAACACTTTTTTCATGTTTAGCCCCTCAGTGATTAGTTCAAAGCCTAACGTTTCAGAGGAGTCTAGATTATCCTCCAGTCTCAATTATAGACATGTTTTGGGAGGTCTTATTTTGTCATGCTTTATTCAAATTAAATGTATCTGCAATCAAATGGAAAAAGAGGAAGTTTGTGTTCAACATAAAATTTAACAAACACAAGGATTGTTTATATTTTGTAGGAGACCACAATACTGATTATGCCCAAAGCAGCCTATAAGCACTACAGGCTGTGAAGAGTCAACCCCAGAATTGTTCAAAGGGAAAAGGGGAGGAGGGAGTAAAGGAAAGTAAAGAAGGGAAAGAGAAAATATGATTGTAAAAAGAAAAGGAAATGAAGCTTGTTTATATAGGGGGTATGGGGTTGTAGGGAGGGCAGGAGAATGGGAAAAATGAGAATCAAAATGTGTCATGTACAGGTATAAATTCTCAATGTTGAATGTGATCAATATACAAATAAAATCAATTTTTTAAAAAAGAAAAATAAAAAGTTGAAGGCAAAAAAAAGCAGAAGAAGATGCAAGTCTGGCCAAAGCCAATGTGCCAAGGGCAGAGTAACTCACACCCAAATTCCATTCCCACAACTAAAACCTTCTTACTAGAGGGACAATGTCCTAATTATGACCACATATTTCATCTGTTCATTTTAAACTTGAAAATGCTTTGTCTTGCCTTTTTCAAGCCTTGCTTATATTAATTTCCATAGAAACTGCACAACAGCTCATCCTCTCATAGTACTATTCTTGCTCGTAGTTTGCCTGTACCGCAGTGGAGTCCACTGCAAAGGTTGCCAGTAACGTTCCCGTGATCCCCAGTATTTCACTTCATCCTTCAATGGAGTGTTGCTCTGAGTCTTGTGAATTCAGGAGAATCTCTCATACGCTTGAGCACACTTCTCTCCCACTGTTGAACTTTCTGCAGCAGGGACACCATTTATTCTTTCTCTGAGTCATTTTTACGACCTCCTTATCTCTATTAAGCTCTCTTTAATGGCTTCTCATTAAATTTTTCTGTACTTTTACTTTAAGTCTTTTGTTATGGTATTAAACTTTTAGCCATTACTATTCTACATATTTTTATAGTTCCATTATTGTGATTCTTTAATTTGTTTCCTTTCCTATGCAACCTTTTATGTTTCTATTCTGTGTGATTTCTTATTTTCTTATTTTGCTATATTCTACCTTTTTTGTAAATTCTTTTGTGATAATAGGATTTCATGCAATGCTTCTTTTCTCTGGGTTGCTTTTATATATTCTTAAAACTTTTATTGTGTTCACAATTATTTTTCTTTTCCTCCCATGTGTTCTCAAATATATTTACAAAATTTACTTATATAAATGAAAACTCACATTTTTGTTTGTTTCACTTACACATTGTGATTAAGGGGGTAATTTAGCAATTAAATCAAAAATTTGATAGACTTAATGAACAATTCTAAATTCTTGTTCCATGGTGCAGTTTCTTTGGGGGTGGGGACACCAGGCTATTACTATGTATCCCAGGCTGACCTTGAATTCATAGTGATCCTCCTGCCTCGGCCTTCCTAGTGCTGGAACCCCATGCATCCACCGCCAAATCCAGCTCACAATGAAGTGTCATAGTTTCATTGACAATAGCCAGACCTTACCACTGAGGTTTAGCGAAAAGCAAGTGAGACACTGTCTCAAAAAGAAAAAAAAAAAAGAATCAACAAATGGGCTTATTTCAAATTGAAAGGCTTCTGCACAGCAAAGGACACATTCAACAGAGTAAAGAGACAACCTATAGAATGTGAAAAAAAATTGTAAGGTGTTCATCAGAGGACTAATATCTAGAATCTATAAATAAATCAAATTTATTAGATCCCACAAAATGAAAGAACCAATTCAAAATGGGTAATTAAAAGGAATAGACACTTCTCAAAAGAATTAAAAATGCCAAGTAAATAAATGAGTGTTCTGACCATTGGAGAAATACAAATTAAAACACTGAGGTTCCATCTTACTTCAAAAAGAATAGCTGTCATCAAGAAATTAAACAATAACAAATTTAGAGTGCCTGTGGGAAAAAGAAGCCTTCCATATTTTTGATGGGAATGTAAACTAGTACAGCCACAACTGAAATCAGTATGGAGATCCCTCAAAAAATTAAAAGCAGAAATTCCATTTGATCCAGGTATTCCCCTTCATTGTATCTTCCTGAAAGAATTCAAGATATCATGTTACAGTGATTTTTGCATACCCATGTGTACAGTAGCACAACTCATAATAGTTAAACCTTGGAAGTGGCTTATATGTCCATTGACAGATGCGTGAGTAAAGAAAATATGGTATTTCTATTCAATGAAATATTAATTTGTCATAAAGAAGGATAAACTTGAAGCATTTGCAGTAAAATACAGGCACCTTGAGACCATGTATAAAGTGAAATAAGTCAGACACAGAAGTTTAATTGCTATACGGTTTCACCATGAATGTTCAAAATAAAATAAGATTTCACATGGATGAAAATTATTCAGGTACATTACCAGTCATGAATCCTATTTCTTGTGCCCAGAATAATATTTACTTACTCTCCTAGTAAAATCCACACAGCCTTGCACCTGCTGTGTCCCCGGCCAACCCCACTTGTCTTTTTAATTCAATGAGGCTATAATCTCCCCCAGGTGATCTATCCTTATCTGGACTTCCCTCTGGTTGAGTGAACAATAATGTCCCATCTCTCCATTTATGACACTAAATTATGTTCATTTCTTTGCTTCTCTCCAACTGGACAATTAATTTATTGATAACTGGGCCAATCTTCCTCTCTGATTTCCATCCACCTAACCTATGGGGATGCAATAAATATAAATTGAATAAATGAATGAATAGATGGCTATATATTAAAAGAAATAAAAGCCAGCATTTATGAGGCTTAATGTTTCATATGAATTCATTTTATTGATCTAATTATTATTCCCAATTTACATATAAGAAAAACAGAAGCAACAAAATGCTAAGAAATTTATCTAATTTTGAGTAACTGTGAAATAGCACAGAATTTTAAACACCGGTAGTCTGACTTTGGAGAGAGCTCTGTTGAGAATAGCTCCTTCATCCAGAGTGAGCGACATTTTCAAATTGGTGTCACACAATTCAGGATGAAAATATTTCCACGAAGCAGGTGAAACAAAATCTCTGTTTAGTCTATTAATTTAGCAAAAGTTCCCACATGAAAGCAAAAATGTCAAAAGTTTATATTTCTCCAAAAGAAAATCTACAAATGCTTAATACTTCAGTGGAATTAATTAAAGCATAACAGCCTAAGTCCTAGAACAGTCCCCAGGAAAGATTCCGCTGTTGGGACACCACAACATGATATTCTCAAGAAACGTATTTAGCTTCAAAATATTATCGACATAATTTAGTAGTTATGTTCTATTTCTTCATAACTGCAGCCCTAGCTGATTTTTAAATGAAATAACATCTTTGAATCAATTTCATAAACTTAACAGTTCTTTTTTACATATATATATCTTGAGTTTTTACACTACATAATGAGGTTGTTAAATGTCTACATAGACTCTGCTTATAATTAAGAGCCCTCAAATTAAACCACAAGAATGCTTCCATTCTGCCTGAATTATATCAAGACTGACAATTTTGCCCCAGTCACTCACTCTATAATTTTATATTAAGAGTAGCATTATGTACATCGAGATTTTTTTTTTCTTTTCTTTTTGGAGACAGGGTCCACTTTGTAGTTCAGGCTGGCCCTGAGCTCACTATGGTGCCCAGGCAAGCCGCCGCGAACTCAGCAATCCTCCTGTCTCTGCCTCCCGAGTGCTGGGATTACAGGCGTGAGCCACCACGTCCAGCACTGTGGTATGCGGTGTTGATTGTTGGTGGGCGTGTCTCCACACCCAGCATTATACATGGTTACCGGGGATCAAACTCAGGTCCTTGCGCTTGCGAGGAAGGCGCCGGAACCACTGAGCTAACCCTCCGGCCCTACATCGAGATTTTGATCTACATTTCCAAGCAGAATGACTACACTTCAGAAGGCTTTAAAAAAGAAAAAGTTATGTGTTCAAGAGTAGACAAATTTCTCCCATTTCACGGTTTTATTTATGGGGATTTATTGATTGCAGAACCCTAATTGTGTTTCTGACCATCGTAACCTCATGTCACCCTCACTGCACAGTAGAAACCACTCAGCCTCTGGTTACTGTCAGCTCCACATGCTCATAAGTGGCTCTTGGGTGCCTCACCCACTGGAACCCGGAGACCAAGCGCCCTGAGTACTCTTAGCATGTGCTCTCAGGCTGAGGAGCAGCTCACCGCTGGACTCCAGACCAACCACACTGTGACTAAGTGGGGCTTGTTAGGGAATAAAACTGGACTAAAACTCAGTCAATTTGATTTGCTAATATTTTAACACAAATTCATCAAAACAATATTGCACAGTTTCATAAGCAACTTTTAAACACAAACATCTGCTTGTTAGAATTGTTCTAGGAATTGGATAAAAGAGGGTTTTTGTTTCTCAACTGATTAATGTAGTGATGGTCAACTATTGCTTATTGCTAACAGGAAATACAATCAACATCAATTTTGTTTGTACTTTTATTTTTATAGGGAGGTGCTAAGAAAATTTAGTTACATAAACAGCGTTTGTGGGAGGAATGTTATTTGTTAGTGGAAGGAATTTTTGTTTAGTAAATGTCATGCATTTTTCATATTCTTTCACCAAAAGCACATAGTGATCTAAATCAAAAATCATTTTTAAATTACCTAAAAACTCAATTATGTCTTTTTCTAACACTATTAAAGACAAAGCATTGGGGAAAAAAACTCCAAATAATCACATGACTAATGAGTTATAGACATTCCAATTTTCTGAGAAGTCTAACACAGTTTTATGTTTCTTTTATATTCACATTAGTTATAGCCACTATTCTTTCATTTGGAAGCAATTTACATGTGCAGAAAGAGATAATTAAGATATTCCAATGTACTTTCATCGTTAAAATGACCATATTTTAAGCTTGAAATTATTTATTAAAATGCCAAGGCTGTAAGTTGAGTTCATTGTGAAGAGTGATAAATCAACAGTGTAAAATATATAACAGATTTTTCATCTCTGATCATGAATGGAATCTGCCTATGACTTTTCTTCTGTTTTGGATTTGAGTTTTGATGTTGTACCAGTTTCATACAAAGAAAAACTGAACAGTTTTTGTCTTTCTTCTTTATAAAGGACAGTATATTAGTCACTTTCCTGTCACTGCAACAAAATATCTGACACTACACTTTAAAGAGGTTTCAGGGGATTCGCTTCATGGTTGGCTGGCTCCAAAGCAGAGATGGTACGGGGAGGTAACACTGCTCGATCTGCCACAGGCAAGAAGCAGAAAGCAAGAAAGTGCCAGAGAGTGGTACCTGTAAGGCACATAACAGCCAGGCCCCACCTCCTTACAGCATATTCAACCACGGACCCCTCCCTGCATAATCCACTGATGAGAACTGCGGCTCAGACCCAGTCATCTTCCCAAGACCCCTCCCCCGAACATCTGAGATTTTAGGGGGACATCTGAGAACTAAGCCTCAACAGATAGTGTTGGGTAAACATTACCTGAAGCGGGTAAAACTAGCCAGGTACTTTTATTAAAGGTACACTTGTAAGTATTTTTTCAACTTTTTGTTTCTTTTCTATTTCTATTTCACTGAACCAATTTGAACATTTTATATTTCATAGAAATATAACCATGTTATTTAGACATTTAAATCATCAGAATTATTCATTACTATATATTTGTTTATGATCTATAAGTTATTTCATCATTAAATTACCTAAAAACTCAATTAAGTCTTTTTCTAACACTATTAAAGACAAAGCATTGGATGTGTGTGTGTGTGTGTTATCAGTTTTGTTTATTCTTCTACATTTTCCTGATAGGCTTCTGTATTGGTTTATTTAGCTTATTCTTTTCAAAGAAACATGTTTCAGTTAGCAAGATGAAAGAAATGCACTTACAAGATACAATTAAAATACAATTCCTATGAATAATTTTTTTTTTTGAGACAGGGTCTCGCTTTGTAGTTCAGGCTGGCCCTGAGCTCACTATGTAGCCCAGGCAAGCCTCGAACTCAGCAATCCTCCTGTCTCTGCCTCCCGAGTGCTGGGATTATAGGCGTGAGCCACCACGCCTGGCTGAATAATTATTGCAGAAGTGTATTTGAATCTTACAAAGGAAATTATTAAATATTATTGCTACAAAAATTAGAATTAGCTCCTTTTTGTGCTAAACTATTAATATTATAAAATATCAATTCTTCCTAAATTACTGTATTGCTTTAATTGTACTCCAACAAGTGTGTCAAAAAACTTTTGAAAGAATTTCAAAACCCAAAAGAATTTTGGGTTGTTCCAGGAAAATAATCAGACAAAAATAACATAGACACATTTTTAAAGTAGGAAGGGCTTTCTATGTACCAGTTCCTAAAATTTATCATGAGGCAATAATTATTTTAAATATGTGCCATCGTGAAATGTCCCACCAGAATAAGTAGATAATTAAACCTATATTTAGAAGTATATACATTCACACAGATATCCATGAAAGAAGAGGCATTTCCTATTTCCCAAATATCGTCGTTTCTCCTGCAGTTCTTGGTACAGCTTTGCCTGTGGTCCTACGATAGGCAGGGTGAGGGCACTTAGGCAGCCAGCAAGAATGTGAGCTGTTCGCTCAGGCTCCTCCACCCTCTACCATTAGGGATACACAGACGCCAGTGGCAACTTTAGAAAGGAAGCACCCTGAATCGACCCTCTGTGGAAGATGCCAAGTAAAGACACCTTGAGGAGCCACCTAACGCTCAGTGAATGCTGTGTGGACTATGATAAGCCTTAATCATTTTCATCCACTGAGATTTGGGGTTGAACTTGCTATAACCGAACACTTACCCTCTTGACTAATAAAATAAAAAAGAAACAATGTCAGTGTCTTTCACTTTTAAAACCCTGTAAGTCATTTGAGTTGAGTACTCTAAAATAGTCGAGGACTATTGAAGAGCTCCTAAATCATCAGAAATAGAACTGAAATTGTCTGTTTCAAATGAACCTGAAGAATTAAGACTTAATGGAAGTGAATAAATTCTTCTGATCAGAATAAATAATTTTATTCATGACAGTTAAGCTGTGTGGTTATATTTGTGCCTCAGGTCCACCGAGGACAATATGGAGAAAACCTACACACAGTGGGTTAATGTGTCACAGCAGGAAACTTGGTAATATCTTACAATGGCCCATAAGCAAGTCTACTAGATCTTTGCTCTGTAAAAGAAATTATCTTTCTTATGTTGAGGCGTGAACAATTCTTTTGTTTGTTACAGAAGGAAATACTACTTTTATCTTCCATAGACCTCAATATACACATTTATATTTTAAGTAGAGAAAAAGAGCAGCTCGTGCCTCTGCTCATAAGATGTGCAGACACAGGCAACCCCAATGCAGAATTACCTTTCAGCAGCCATAAAAGTAAACAGTCATTTCAATAAGCCTACTACAGCTAGTTTGTATGGGCCCAGGACCATCTGCTCAGTCTGCCCCAAGTCGCTCACTTACAAGGAAACTGGTGTTTCAGTTCCATAAAGAAATGCCTTGGAACTAGTAACCTGTCTCTCTAACAACTTCTATAATGATCACACCATGAAAGAAAAATATTAAATTCAAATTTAAGCGTTTAAAAACTCAAATGACGTTTGGATAGATTCTTATCCCTAGATTCTCATATTTCACAGATACATCAAAACTTGGCAAAAAAAATCTATGTTAATATTTTTCTGTTCCCCCAGGGCAGGATTTCCCTTTATTTGATATAATCTGGAGGAAAAGGCCTTTTCCATACTCTTAAACTTGTAAGAAATGAGAACACATGCAGACTCAAACCCATAGCAAAATGAGTTACTGAGTTCCTTACAAGCATTAAATGAAAACAGCAGCTGTCAAAGGGGGCTCAGCAAACACCTAAGCATTCAGTATAAACTTGGTAAGTCATGCAAGGAAAAGGCCATGAGTGGAACCACAAGCTCGTTAAAAAGACTCCAGTACAATGGAATAAATAGAGTCAGTTCCTATGTAAAGAACATATGTGTAATCTATGATAATGGAAACTTTGAAGAGCACAGAGTTAGGTGATGCTCATTAATATACTGTGGTGTCAGTGTATTAAAAGTTTTATGAGCATCTTAAGAACAAAGTCCCTGCCACCAGGTAACACACTGATGTCACATAATTCACAGCACCACTATAACTTAGTCCTATTACTTCTTTTTTTAGTTAATTGAATTATTTATTGGTACATTTTATATATACATCATAATCACACTCAATATTAAGAATTTATACTGGCATATGACATGACTTAATTCTCATTTTTCCCACTCCCCCACCCACCCTATAACCCTCCCACCTCCTCTATACATAATTTAAAAAAAAAAAAAAAGCCCTATTGCCATGTGTGGTGGCTCACGCCTATAATCCCAGCACTGGGGAGGAAGAGACAGGAGGATTGCTGAGTTCGAGGCTTGCCTGGACTACATAGTGAGCTCAGGGCCAGCCTGAACTACAAAGTGAGAACCTGCCTCAAAAAAAAAAAAAAAAAAAAAGCCCTATTACTTCCTAAAGGGAGCTATTTGTACATTCTTAAAGGTTGTTTTAAATTTAATTTTAAGGCACTCTAAAATGTTAAACTTTCATCTTCTCTAAACATGTAGACAGTGAAATCATTGCAGTTATATGGAAGGCTAACAACAAAACATGGAATTTATGAAGATACACGAAGTTTTGAAATATCAGTGATTCAAACACCAACTCAAAATATGCTGAAAACCCATCAGGTGGAGCGAGTTTAAATGCATCCTTAGACTGTATGTTAAAAGATATAGCCATTTTGTATTTTTCTTTTGCAGATAAAGTGATGCAGTATGACGTATTGTAAAAGTTTTACTAAAGCTTTCTAAATATTTACGGATTCATTAATAGATATTAAAAGTTCTGGACTAATTACTTCCTTCTATTTCACCACAGGAAATTTAGAGAGAGACAGAGAGAGAAAAGCCAAGTACCCATAGAACTGAAATTAGTGGAAAGAAAACTTGTCTCGTGTTCTACAAGCGCAATTTCACAAGATTCTCATATTCTATAAAAGATTTCAAAGCTTAGGAAATAAGACAGAGGGATTCCTTAGGCACTTAATGTGGCGATATTTGTCATAAGTTTTCACATGCATTCTTCTGACTCCCTTGGTTACAGAATTCTGGAAGGCCTATGTAGTAGAGCAAGATTCCAGGAAGCGTAAGCAGACTGGAGTTCCAAGTGTTAAGACTGTAGCAGAAAGGACAGCGAAAAGGAAGGTAGAAATTAATGGAAAAGAAAAATTGTAACGTAGAAAGAAATTTGTCAACAAAACAAAAAAACTCATTGATGGGCTGGAGATTTAGCTCAGTGGTGCCGGTGCCTGCCTCGCAAGCGCAAGGTCCTAAGTTCGATCAGGACCACATACAGTGCTGGGCGTGGTGACTCATGCCCACCACCAATCAATACCACATACCACAGTGCCGGGCGTGGTGGCTCACGCCTGTCATCCCAGCACTCGGGAGGCAGAGACAGGAGGATTGCTGAGTTCAAGGCTTACGTGGGCTACATAGTGAGCTGAGGGCAAGCTTGAACTACAAAGCGAGACCATGTCTCAAAAAAAAAACTCATTGAAGTGGGTGGAATGGTGGTGGCCTCTCCACAAGGTGTGTCTTTCAAATGCCTATGAGTGTGATCTCATTGGGCAAAGAGTCTTTGTAGATGTGATGAAGTAGGCATCTCAAGGTGTGATCGTCTGGATGAGGATGTGCCCTAGAGCCAATGGTGAGATTCTTCATAAGAAAAGAGCAAAGAGCACGAAGAAGAGAAGCTAAGGTGAAAGTGAAGGCAGAGACTGGGGTAATGTGCCTACCAGACAAGGAACACTAGGATTGCTGGAAGCTTCCAGAAGAGCGGGAAGAAGTATGGAAAAGATCCTCCCTCAGTGTCTCCCAAGGGAAGCAATGCTGGGGATTGATTTCATACTTCTAGCCTCTACAACTGTGAGAAAATACATCCTTATTAAGGATTAAATAAATCCTTATTAGGCTTCCTAGATTGTGCTTATTTATTACATTAGACGACTAAAATATCTATGTTAAAAGAAAGTTGCAGAATCACAGGTGTTAAATATAGAGGTAAATAGATGAAAGTAATTCTGATAATAATTACCAGAATCTCTGAAGAAATCAGGAAATCTCTGAAGAAATTTCTTCTAGTCATACCTCTCTGTATCTAAAAATGGATGATATGTTTCTTTTTTAAATTTTTTAATGGACCTAATTTCTTCTGGAATTTCCTGAAACATGTGTTGACCATAGTCATATAGTAACCATATATAAACACATGGAAACTCTAAATTAGGATGTTAGGAGGAGAAAACAATTTTTTCTCTATCTTCCTATTTTTCTTCCCTCTATTAGATTTTCAAGAATAAAAGTTTGCTAATGTAGAGACTAAATCACAAAAGCAATTTGCTATTTCATTAGCATTTAGTCACTACTGATACTAATCTATTATTATAATTTTATTCATAATACTGAAAATGCTGTGTTTCCTTTTGCAAGCTAGCATAAACATTTGGAACAAACTTAAAACTAAAATTACCCATCCATTAAAATTTGTTTTAAAACATAATGCATAGATAACCATAATAGTAAATCTTCTCATACACAATGCTCTCAAGTATAAAACTAAACACTTAGGTTCTTTCTCGTGAAATAAATGCAATTAGTCAGGGGATATGAACTGCTATGATTAGTAATTTGTATTACCCAAATGATTTCCAGAAAGTTAGAAAAATTCCCACGGGATTCTGCAAAAGCCTGTTTCATCATAACCTCATCAGTGTGGAGGAAACTCCTCTTTTTCCACAGTTTGAAAATTAAATTCCTCTATGTGCTTCATTTGCATTAGTTCAGTAATGATGTTAACTTTTAAAAATAGAGATCATCAATTTGCTTCTTTTTTCTACTAAAGTGCTCCATTTATATACAAAATACAGATTTTTGGACATTAGAAATTAAGGAAAGGCTATTTTATCACACTTGCTTATTTTTGATTCCATCTTTCCTCTTTATATATTTTAGGTAAAAGGCAAAACTTTTAGTATTCTGTCATTTGTCTCTTTTACATCCTTGTATATATCTTCCTTTCCATCAGTAGAACATCTAACCTATGTAAAAATGGGATAGTCTTCTCAAAGAAATGTGATGCCCATGCCAAGTTTTTACAATGAGATAGTCTACATTCTTACCTATATAGAAATTACTCAGAAAATGATGGTCCAGAACTATAAGGTGTAAGAAATGGTCAGAATATTATCATAATTGAGGGGGTTTTTTTTGAGACAGGGTCTCGCTTTGTAGTTCAAGCTGGTCCTCAGCTCACTGTGTAGCCCAAGCAAGCCTTGAACTCAGCAATCCTCCTGCCTCTGCCTCCCGAGTGCTGGGATTACAGGCGTGAGCCACCACGCCCGGCACAAGGTTTCTTTAAATAAAACATATGCCATGACATGACGAAAGTAAGGTAATTCCACGCCTTACCCCCATACCACAGCTGTGGAAAATCTTCCATTTCCTCCTCTAGATCCTTACCGCATGTTGCTCTGTCTCCCCAACAGGCTGACTGGTGTGAACAGCTCCAACAAGTTTCCACATCACTGGGCTCCTAGTTGGATTCAGACAATGAAGAGACTAGTCAGGTGACTGGAAGAAGAAAGAAAAGTAAGTCACAGAATTTATCCTCAGAACTGTACCCCTTTAAATTCACTGTGCCGCTCACGACTACCATCTCCACACAGCTTCCTCCTGGATCCTCCTCTTACTGGACCCAAGCAAGAGTGATGGGGTTTCCTGCTCCAGGTGAGGCGCGCTTCCGAGGCACCCTTACACTCGTCCAAACATTTGAAAACAGCCGCTGCTTCGCAGGTTAGAACCTCACTGCCCCATCTGCTAATGTAGAGAAAATATCACAGAAGCAACAGTGAAATACCTTCCAGCTGAAATAAGTCACTCATTAGAGACTTCCCTTTAATTATTGAAGCCAATGCATTTAACCTGGAACTCCTCAGCTCTTTCACTCATTTCCATCATAGCAGCACCTGGAAACTGGCTCCAAGGAAAGAATACTCAAAATGTTTTAACAAATATTTAACAGTTAAACAGACGAGTACCTCAACTTGATGAAAAAGAACGGCTGACACTAAAAATTCAACCGTCAAAGGAATAAAAACAGTTTCAAAAAAAGAAAAAGGAAATTATAGCATATATTATAGGGATGTAAGAACACCATTTTGTGGAAGTTTGTAAACGTGTGCCAAAATAATTAAGTGTCCACTAGCTTCATAAACTGTACTTGATTAAATAAGGTTAGTTTTTAAACATTATATTTAGAAAGCTGAAAACTGTCCAAATGATCAGTGATACAGAAATAGTAAATTATAGGATCTTCCCTCTATGATTATCCAGGTATTTTATACAATGACTGAAGAAAAACATGTAATAACATAAAAAACAATGCTAATGAATTGAAGGGAGTTATTTAATACTTATGTAACATGATTATGATTATTTAAAAAATATTACACACAGAAGAAAATGACTGAAGAGATACTGAACAATATGTCACTTGGCCATGATCAGTACATGATGATTTGTATCTAATTTTTCCTAATTTCTAAAATTTTTTCTTACCACCTAAATTTGAATTATGACATTTATTTCAATAAATACATCAAATAAATATTTAATGCCTTCTCTCATCTAAACTCTTCTAACAGCAATACTACACAGATGTACCATCTTCAGACTAAACTATCAAAACATAAAATTAATTAATTAAAATAATAAAGCTAATTAATCATTGTATAGTAATCAACATTTCATTCCATCATATTCATCCATATTGCAGTAAAACTTCTGGTTTTAATATTTCCACAGTACATGAAAATATTTTCAGTTGAAAGTTGTGATTAAATACTGAAGTTCACAGTTATTGATTTGCACATGTGGGGAAATCACATGTGTGTTTTTTAAAAGATTTCTCTCTAAATGATAATACAAAGAGATGATTGACTTAAGAATTAGTACACATAATCTATGCAGCCACTAATAGCAATACAAGGTCATGATATGAACAGGAAATTTCGCCACTGAACTTCCAGTCACACATGTGGTATGAATAGACTCCAAGCTTTCAGATAACAGCTGCAGTTTTTATGAACCTTGCTAAGTTTCTTGGTATATTGTCCTCTTTTTTTATTTTTTTTTTTTGCTGTTTTATTTTTTAAATATCTCACAAGTACATATTTACCTTTTTAAATCACATTAATGTGCCTTTTCTGTTTCTTTTGCTGTTTAGCTAACAGCTGATCTTAACTGAAAAGTACTCATACTTTATTTTTTTATTTGAATCTTTTCTTCTTAGTCATTTTTCCACAATGTACCATACATGAGCACCCAGTAAGCATGTGCTGAGTGAATAATCAAAGGTGCATTCATTTAGCTCATCATTTACATACATATAAAAACAGCACTCAATTCTAAAGATATACTGAAGCAGCAAATTTTTCCAGTAAAATTTATCACAACCCTAATACTATCAAAATGGACCCTGTAATGCATTCAAATTGTGAAAAGTTAGAATTAGCATAAATATTTACTACTTGAGAAGATGAATTAAGAATAATAAAAGCTGGACAGTGTAGTGGACACGTATATTCCCTATAGTTCCTACTCAAGACTAAAACAGGAGGATTTCTTGCCCTCATGAGTTAAAAACTGGCCTGGACAACTTCATGAGAACTCTTCTCATAAAAATGTTCTTGGCTTCTGTTCTGGGGGCTCACGTGACTCTACTGCAACCTCTATTGTCCTGCAGTCATGGTAGATCCAGAGGAAGGATGCTAGAAATTCTGCAAATCAAAAATGCTGTACTTCCAAAATCCTCTATGTGATTCCAAGAACAAAGAAATCAATCCACCTTCGCAGTGCTGGGAACTGAAACTCACATCCAGAAAGGACCAAGTAAAAAATCATATGGAGCCATCGCCACAGTCCAGGCCGCATGACAGACAGACAGCGCTTACCAGAAAGATCCCCTACAGGACAGCATAAAGGATATCCTTTCCACAGCCAGCGTGAGGAAACAAGGCAGTCTACAGCCATGCTGCCCTGAATGCACCTCATTGCATTGGAAAACAAGACAAGGACGTGGCTCCAAAAACACACAACCCCCTGAAGCTAATCTTGCACATATTAAAGTTGAAATTCAAGACAATGAATGCTAAAAACTGACAATTAAAATGACAATTAAAATTAAGAAGAAAGAGAGAAGAAAGCAGCTGGAGGAACTACTAATTACCCTGATCACTTGGCTCAAAAAAGAAACAAGTAGTGGGCCAGGGATTTAGCTCAAGTTGTACCGTGCCTACTTTGGAAGCACAAGGGCCCAAGTTCAATCCCTGGTACTGCGAAAGAAGGGAAGGAAGGAAGGAAGAAGAAAGGGAAAGAAACAAGTAGCATGAATTAAGGAAGACAAGCTAGGATATTAAGGTCATTTGAATAAAGATAGAAGTTCTGAAAAAGAACCAAGTGGAAACCCTGGAAATGAAACTTCAGTAAGTGAAATAAAAAAGTCCATTGTGGTTCTATGCAGTAGAAAAGATCAGTTAGAAAAAAACATTATCAGAATTTGAAGACAAGCTGAAAGCATTAGAGCGTGTAGCCAGAAGCAAGAAAAAGAATAAACAGCACTGAACAGATTTTGCCAGAATTCCTGGGCAAATATAAAAGAAAGAATTTACAGCTCATTGCCTTAGAAGATGGTATTGAAATACAGGGTAATGGTTTAAAAATATAAATCCAATGAATTACAGCAGAAAATTTCCTAAAACTGTAGAATGAGATAAATAGTCAGATAAATGGAGCATTTAGAACCCCAAATAGACAAGAAAAGAACATATAATAGAATACCAGAAATTCAGATAAAATAAACAACATTAAAGGCTGCTAAAGAGAAGTGACAAAACCCATCAGTAAAATACGAAATTTCCCCACAGAAACCTTAAAGGCAGGAGGATTTGGAGTTAAGTCATTCAAACCCCAAAGGAAAATAATTTCCAACTCAATTTACCATATTCTGTGAAGCTCTTTCAAAATTGAAGGAGAAATAAAAACCTTCCATGATTAGCATAAACTTGAGAAATTCATAACCACTAAGCCAACATTACAGAGAATATGTAAGGGAATCTTAAACATAGACCAAGAAGGAACAACTACAAGACAGGGGGAAGAATAATGCTCACTGAAAGATATTAAGAAACAATGGAAAAGAATCAAACACTACAAAGACAACAAAATGACAAAAATTAGTACACAGCTTTCAATAATAACACTTAAGGTTATGGTCTCAAGTGTCCAACTAAAAGACACAGGTGAACAGAGTAGATCAAAATACAAGGCTGGTCTATCTGTGTAAGAAACAACCTCCCCTGCAAAGACTTTCAGACTGAAGGTGAAAGAATGGGAAATGATATTCTGAGCAAGTAGTACCCCCAAACAAGAATGGCTGTAGTCATTTCTGATAAGATAAACTCTAAAGCAAAACTGACAAGAAAAAGACAAAGAAGACCATTCTCTATTGCTAAAAGAATCCACTAAGAAAAGATAGCACTTTTAAATGTATATGCACTTAACATCTATGCACATATTTGAATTTTAAAATGCTACTTATCGTAAAAGGACAACTAGACTCCAATCCGATTATATTTGAGGATTCCAAAAGCCCCCTATTATAAATGGGTAGTTCAGTAAGAGAAAAATGTTAATAAGGAGACATCAGAATTAAACCACAGTAAGTTTCCAAAATACAAACATTCCAGCTGTGAACTTTCAGATTCAGTGACCTTACATTATAAACATTTCTAGATACAAGTCAGTAACAGTAAAGGTATTTACCATTCTACTGTATTGTTCCACCACTTTAAAGTAACTGTAAAGGGGAGAATAGTTTATATACAGTACTTGTGTGTGTTTGATTTTTTTGTTTTAGTTTTTTTGGGAGAGGGTCTCACTTTGTAGTTCAGGCTAGCCCTGAGCTTACTATGTAGCCCAGCATGCCTCAAACTCAGCAGTCCTCCTGCCTCTGCCTCCTGAGTGCTGGGATTACAGATGTGAGCCACCATGCCCTGCATTTAGTATGTAATACCAGTTGCTGGTGGGCATGAGTCGCCGCACCTGGTATTGTTGTATGTGGTTACCAGAGATCAAACTCAGGAGCTTGCACTTGCTAGGAGGCTCCAGAAACACTGAGCTAGATCTCTAGCCTTGTGTTTGATTTTTTTTAATGCTTTATGTTGTACATTTGTGTTAGAGTTGCATAGAACTCACTTTGCTAGACTAACAAACAAATCTGACTTAGAAACATTCACTCAGAATAGAATTCATTTGTAAATTGAGGACATGTAGTATAAATTAAATTGATTAACCAATATCTAGAGAGTATTTTATTCAACATCAGCAGAATATACTTTCTTTTCAGCATGCACCAGAACTTTTTCTAAAGTAGGCCATATTTTAGAGAAGCACAAATATGGTATTCCTGTAACTGATCTGATCTAAGAGCAGAAGATGGCGAAGGTGACAATCTTGCCTGTTTTGAGGAATAAAGATGTCATTAAAGGAGCTGCTGATGTGGCAAAAGGAGTGACAATGTTAACCAAGCAGAGGACAAAAATGTTCGAAGAGGTGGAAACACTTTTGTTAGTGTGACTGAATGAGAAACAGCTAGCAGGGGATAGCATCAGTGAAGCTATGATATGTGAAAAAGCCAGGAAATTGCACTTATCTACTGTAAAAAATACCATGTCCGGTGGGTTCTGTGGTTCAGGAAAAATAACAACTGATATAGACAGGTTTCTCATCAAAACTGACCCTGCAGTGAAGGAGCCTGCAGATGTCCTGATGGAGGGGACTCTTCCTCCGGACAATATCCTTCTGCCTCCACCTTCCTGTCCTCCTCGCCGGAGGTCGCCTCCTGCAAGGTTAGTGTTCTTGCTCTTCTTCATAGTCTACTGAACTGTATTTCATATTTTTGTGATTAAAAAAATACATTGACTCAGAATGGATTAACCTTATTTACACTGAACCTGATGGGAGAATTTGATTCAGTGGCCCCGAGCTCAGTTCTAGACCAGAACTGTTCGAGGAATTACATTCATTAACCAAGATACCACAGTACTTTGAAAAGATGAACAAGAATGGTGAAACCTGAACATAATCTAAAAGAGAGAGAGAGAAGGCTCAAAACTAATAAAACCATTAAATAAAAAAATAAAATTGCACAGGATCACCCAAAATTATTTCCAAAATTTATATTTAACCAAATTGGAGAACTTGGAAGAAGTGTTTAAAAATTTTGCTAGCTAGTCTTCTGGTAGAGGATTAATATCTAGTATATATAAAAATTATATTAACACCCATAAAATAAGAAATCAAATTTAAAAGAGGGCAAATGAACTAAAAATAAATATTTCTTAAAATATCAAATAGCCAAAAACTACATAAAAAATGTTCACTAGTTCTACCCATCCGAGAAATGTAAATTCAAACTACATTGAGACTTTATCTAAAACAAAACAATGAATGCTGACAACAATGTGAGGAAAAAGGAGCCTTCCTCCATTTTGGGTGGAACCTAAACTCATAAAACTAATACAGAAACCCTTATGGAAAGCCCTCAAAGAATAAGCACAGCCAGGCATGGTGGCTCATGCCTATAATCCCAGCACTCAGGAGGCAGAGGCAGGAGGATTGCTGAATTCGAGGCTTGCCTGGGCTATGTAGTGAGCTCAGGGCCAGCCTGAACTACAAAGAAAGACCCTGTCTCAAAAAAAAAAAAAAAAAAAAAGAAAGGAGTAAACACAGAAGCACTATTTAACAGCTATGTCACTCTAAAGGATATGCCCCCAAAATTAAAGACCGCATTATATAGTGATGTATACTAAGGGAAACAGGGTTAACTAAGTTGTGAAAACAGCTAGATGCCTATCAACATATAAGTGGATAAGGAAAACATGGTATGCATATATACAATGGAATATTAGCTCTAAAGAAAAATGAAATCATGTCATTTGCAGGAAAATGGATAAAATTAGAAGCCATCATGTTGAATGATATTAGTCAAACTCAGAATGTTAAATAGCATGTATTTTCTCTTCTAGGAGAATCCTAAAATTTAATTAATTAATTATGTAACCAATTAATCAAAGGACAGAGACAGGAAACCTGAAGGTAGACTTCTGGAGACAGGAAAGAGCTAAGGAAAGGAAGGGAGGGCAAGGAGAACAAACTATGTTAAAAGCATGTACCAACTGCCCAAAATAAACCCCATCATCACGCATCGGTGACATGTGCTAATAAAATATATTCATTAATTTTCACTAAATATTTCTCAAGAGATAGTTTTCCTAGAAATTGGCTTATAAAGATGCTAAATGTGTCACCAGAGCCGATCTTAGTTTCAACTCAATAATATTCAGCATTTTTGTGTCGGTGGCAAATGGTTCCTTACAGTTTTAAAAGAAAACAACTTACATGCCATGTAATGTACTCATTGTGCATGTGTAGTTCCATAATGTTTTAGTTAATTTCTGGAACTGTTGCTGCTAGTTCCACAATGCTAGAACATTTTCATTTAATTTTATTTCTGCTCCCACCTGAGTTCTAAGCAATCACTGATCTGCCATAGATTCAGCACCACCAATCTAGATAGTTTATGCCAGTGAAATTATACAACATATGATATTTTGCATCTGCCTTCTTTTAGGTGGCATGTTTTTGAGCCTTATGCACATTGTATGATGCCCTATTTCATCCCTTCTGATTGACAAACAGTATTCTTTTGGGATAAAGCACATGATATTTATCCAGTCACTAGTTGGTGGACAATTCAAATGGACCTTTAGGAATTTTTCTCTTTCATTAATAATGCTGCTACAATTTACATACAAGTATTTTGGTGAAGGTAAGTTTTCATTTCCTTCAAGTATAGAATTTCTAGAATGTAAGATAAGTACATCTCTATAAGCATTGCCTCAACTGCAACATGCAATTTTGATGTTATATTTTTATTTCATATCAGTTTTAAATATTTTTAAATTTCTGCTATTTCATCTTTTACCCATGGGTTGTCTAAAAGCATGTGGTTTAATTTTGAAATACATGGGTTTCTCTGATTCTCTTATAGTTTTGGAAGCACAAACAAATTCCATGCCAGTCAGAAAACATACTTATAATTTCATTTTTTTTTTTTTCGCTTTTTGGAGACAGGGTCTCGCTTTGTAGTTCAGGCTGGCCCTGAGCTCACTATGGTGCCCAGGCAAGCCGCCGCGAACTCAGCAATCCTCCTGTCTCTGCCTCCCAAGTGCTGGGAT
>PVIC010024388.1:0-26057 GCA_004025085.1 Thryonomys swinderianus | reverse complement strand
TCGCTGCTGGGTATGAGTCACCAGGCCCGGTATTATTGTTTGTGGTTTCTGGGGATCGAACCAGAGACTTTGCACTTGCGAGGCAGGTGCCAGAACCACTGAGCTAAATCCTTGGCCCTCAGGTAGTTCTTACACCAGGAAGTACTCTTGGTTTTGTCTGTAGATATTTATGAGTATGAAAGTCATCGTTAGCTCAGGGCGAGGGTGAGGGCGAGGCCCCAAACCTGTGGGTTGTTTGGCGGAGAGCCTGCCTCGGTCCTGGGGGCTGGCAAGGGTGGGGATGGTACCGTCCTGTCCTTGGGTTCGAACACGCCGAGAGGCGCCTGCTGTCGCGACGTGAGTGGCTCTGCGCGCCATGGCCAGTGACAAATGCTTTGCGCTGACCTCCCCGCAGCCCTTGACATCCTTCAAGCAGAGGAAGAGCAGCTCGGCGTCCAGCTCGCCCTCCAGGCGCCGCGGGAGCCGGGGTGGCGGGTCGCGGTCTCGGTCGCGCTCCCGGTCCCCGGGCCGCCTGCTCAGAGGTGCCCGGAGGTCCACCTCCGCCTCCCACCAGGCCGATGCGAAGGGGATGAGGAGGGAGATCCTGGAAGTTAAATTGACTCCACTCGTTTTGGTAACTTGTCTTTATCCTTGTACTGTGTGTTTCATCTGTCCGTAACCCTGTCCTCTGTCCTCTCCAGAGTTTACTGGAGTTGCTTGCGGTTAATAGTTTTAAAATGTCACTGTGATATCAAATCTGAGGTCATAACTTTGGAAGATAACATAAAGAACAAGTGTTTGTTGTGGAAAGCATTATTCTTTTAAGTGGAAAAAAAAAGAATGTTTTTAAGTTATAAGACGTGATATTTAACCCAACACTCTGGGAGGCTGAGACAGGAAGATTATAAGTTCAAGCCTAGACCTGGGCAGCTTATGGACTAAACAAGACCCATGTTTCTAAAAAGGGCCAGGGACATAGCTCTGTATAAAGGCCCTGGATTCAATTCCTGGTGTCCCTTTCCACCTACAATGGTATTTAATGTAGTCTTAAAAATAGTGTTTAAGTCGGGCGTGGTGGCTCACGCCTGTAATCCCAGCACTCGGGAGGCAGAGACAAGGAGGATTGCTGAGTTCGAGGCTTGCCTGGACTACATAGTGAGCTCAGAGCCAGCCTGAACTACAAAGCGAGACCCTGTCTCAAAAAAAAAAAAATAGTGTTTAAATTTAGCTGGGCATGGTGGCTCACACCTGTCATCCCAGCACTCCGGGAGGCAGAGACAGGAAGATTGCTGAGTTTGAGGCTTGCCTGGACTACATAGTGAATTCAGGGCAGCCTGAACTACAAAGCCAGACACCATCTTAAAACAAACAAACAAAAAAAGTAAAAATAATGTTTAAGTTGCAAATAGACATAGTGTTGTAGATTTACACTGTACAAAACTTTGCTGTGAAGTGAGGCATGACTGTGTTATACAAACACCCTGTTTTCCCAGCACCATCAGACTCAATCTCTCCCTGTTTAAGTTGATCATTAAGTGGGATGACTTTCAGAGTGCTCCGGGGTAGATTGGGTGACAGACAAACAAGAATTAGTTAAATAAAAAGAGAGAGAATAGAAGTTATCTTGGATCCCTTTTGTGTAATTTCACCTGTTTTTTAAAATAAAATAATTTTTTAAAAGCCTTAAAAACTAGACTATATGAATAGTTTTTTGTTTTTTTTTTGCTTTTTGAGACAGGGTCTCGCTTTGTAGTTCAGGCTGGCCCTGAGCTCACTATGGTGCCCAGGCAAGCCGCCCCGAACTCAGCAATCCTCCTGTCTCTGCCTCCTGAGTGCTGGGATGACAGGCGTGAGCCACCACGTCCGGCATTGTGGTATGCGGTGTTGATTGTTGGTGGGCGTGTCTCCACACCCAGCATTCTATGTGGTTACCGGGGATCGAACTCAGGACCTTGTGCTTGCGAGTCAGGCGCTGGAACCACTGAGCTAACCCTCCGGCCCCATGAATACTATTTTATAGTTACATTTTAAAAAATTTAAAATATTGGGAATAATTTTTGATGACATAATGCTGCTCCGGTATATGAGATGGTTGGAATGTACCACAAATCCTACAGACAGGAGGTGATCGTTAAAGTCAGCTCCCGTGTTGATAGACACTGAGTGTTTTCCCTTTGTGTCTTCACCACTGTAAACAAGTTCAGACACTGGCTCATGTCCTCAGGATGAGCTTTGGAAGTAGAGCTGCCAGCTCAGAGGTGTGGCACTGACCTGTGGCTTCAGTGCGTGTTGTCACGTTGCTTCCAGAACGTTGGCCAGGACTGATGGTGTGTAAATGCTGTTTCTCATTTGAGTATTACAGTCTTTTCCCAGTGTGCCTGTCAGAGATTTTCAGCTCTGTTCTGGTTTGTGTTTTGCTCTTTGCCACTGAGTTGAATCTTCTGACTTCTGGGGTCCACAGGCGGCTGGGTGTGCAGGCTCAGGCACGTGCTGCACACTGCCTCAGTGACACTGGCTGGTGGTGCTGAGGGACTCACTTCCACAGCCCCATCTCCTTGGCCTCCTGGGAAGCAAGTGCTCTGCACTGAGCTATATCCGAGAACCCCCCTTTTTATTTTATTTTATTTTATTTATTTATTTTTTTTGCTTTTTGGAGACAGGGTCTCACTTTGTAGTTCAGGCTGGCCCTGAGCTCACTATGGTGCCCAGGCAAGCCGCCGCGAACTCAGCAGTCCTCCTGTCTCTGCCTCCCGAGTGCTGGGATTACAGGCTTGAGCCACCATGCCCAGCATTATATGTGGTAACCGGGGATCGAACTCAGGTCCTTGAGCTTGCAAGGCAGGCACCGGAACCACTGAGCTAACCCTCCGGCCCGCCTTTTTATTTTGATAAGAACTAAAATTCTGTTTTTTTTGTTTTTTTTTGAGACAGGGTCTTGCTTTGTAGTTCAGGCTGGCCCTGAGCTCACTGTGGTGCCCAGGCAAGCCGCCACGAACTCAGCAATCCTCCTGTCTCTGCCTCCCGAGTGCTGGGATGACAGGCGCGAGCCACCACGTCCGGCATTGTGGTATGCAGCGTTGATTGTTGGTGGGCGTGTCTCCACGCCCAGCATTATATGTGGTTACCGGGGATCGAACTCAGGACCTTGCGCTTGCAAGGCAGGCGCCAGAACCACTGAGCTAACCCTCCGGCCCAGAACTAAAATTCTTTAGAATTAAGGCTGGAAAATATTTGGCTTACTTTGTTACTGAATTTTCAGTACTGTTATTACTGATGTCTTGATTAAAATGTCTTATATTCTACTTAGAAGCCATTTGGGAATAGTGTCAGCACGTACAATGGAGGGCCAGACCCTGAGCAGAGTGAGGGGAAGGACGTGCCTCCCCACAGGGCCCCGCAGCCGCGTGGGGACGGGAAGGCCAGGGCTCAGCCAGAACCTCAGGTACGTGGCTGGGAAGGGCGCGCCTCACAGCGACACTCAGTATAGAAGTGGCTGTCGTCTTGGGCAGCTCTTTTTGTTAATACTATTTTCCTCTCAAAGTACATTGAAAGTCATAATAGTTTACAATCTGGTCTAAGACTGAATGTAATTTGGCAAATTCATTCCTGTTAGTATCAGCTCTGTTAAGATCTGAATTCCTTAATGTAGCTGCCTTTGTGGAATTGTTGACACAGGTATTTAATACTCTCTCTGTCTTAATTAGGAGAGATTCACCATGTCTCCAGAAGGCAGTTACGCGTCTACTCAGTATAGCCTTCGTCCAAGAAAGGAGGAGATCAAATTCAGTGAAGTTGAATCTAAGGAAGAAAAGCTTCTTGCCAGAGAACCCGATTTGCTGAGAACGTTTCACGTGGCCACCACTCCAAGGAAGGAGCTGGAGTTTGGGGGTGTCCCTGGTAGGTGTCCTTCAAAGGCCCAGGTGAGCGGAGCCTGCTGTGGCTGAGCTGTCTGGGAGGAGGGAGGAGTGGACAGGACATCAGGATAGCCATGCTTCAGCATCTTCCCAGACTGTCATGAGCTCGAAGCAGAGAAATACAGAGAAGTGGTAAAGGAGCCAGATTTGGTGGTAGTGAACAAAGGGGCGGTGTTTGATGGGGACAGGGGAACTGTGACGCCCAGACATGGGGTGGGGGCCCGGGAGTGGCACCCCCTGTCCCCGGCAGTTGCTTGTGGGGGCCCAGGCGCGCAGCGGTGGTGTTCGTAAGCAGGTGGGACTGACCGGTGAGCTGGGAGAGGGAAACGCGTGGCTGCATGCACCCCAGTCTGGCGTGGCTTCTGCGCCGTGCGTTCTGTGAGGGTGCTGCCCGCGTGGCTGACTGTGATGGCATGCGCACTGCCGCCCCCGGTCTGCACGCCTGACATTTTACATTTGGGAAGTTTCTGGATGTAGAGTTTTCAAGACGAGGTGTACCATTTCTAGATGGCAGGCCATGGCTTTGCCAGCTTCTTGCTCCTCTGTGGTCCAGGGGAATGTCGGGCTGGGATCTGAGCTGAGCGTCTGTGCCCTAGAGAGGAATTCTGGGGGCCCGGGGAGGGCGTCGCCTGCCTGCAGGGCCTGAGCCCTGGCCGCCTCGGGCTGAGTGGGCTGAGCGGGCTGAGCTGACCCTCCTCACTGCCTGCAGGGGCGCTGCTCATCATGCTGGGCCTGCCCGTCGTCCTGGTCCTGCTGCTGTCTCTGTGCCGGCAGAGTGACCCCAGCCTCCTGAGCTTCCCGCCTCCCTTGCCAGCTCTGCGTGAGCTGTGGGAGCCTCGGGCCGGCGGCCTCTACCTCCTCTGGTTTTCTGTTCAAGCTCTGTTCTACCTGCTGCCAATTGGGAAGGTAAGTTTTCGAGACTGTAAGGTAGGATGTAACATTGTGAGGCTTTCTTATTCTCTTCCATGGTTTCATAAATGAATTCACAGCAGTTTTTTTTTTGTTTTTTTTTTTTTTTTGCTTTTTTGGAGACAGGGTCTCACTTTGTAGTTCAGGCTGGCCCTGAGCTCACTATGGTGCCCAGGCAAGCCACCGCGAACTCAGCAATCCTCCTGTCTCTGCCTCCCGAGTGCTGGGATTACAGGCATGAGCCACCACGCCCGGCACTGTGGTATGTGGTGTTGATTGCTGGTGGGCGTGAGTCTCCACGCCCAGCATTATATGTGGTTACCGCGGATCTAACTCAGGACTTTGCGCTTGCGAGGCAGGCGCCGGAACCACTGAGCTAACCCTCCGGCCCCAGCATTATATGTGGTAACCGGGGATCGAACTCAGGTCCTTACAGCTTGCGAGGCAGGCGCCGGAACCACTGAGCCAACCCTCCGGCCCCTGAATTCACAGCAGTTTTAAGGTTAGCGGCTGCTGTTGGTCATAACCACCCGAATTTATTTACTCCTGGACCGTATAACAAGTGCCTATTAATGGAAATTTAAAAATCTGATTTATGTGTAATTCCTTTCCAAACCAAATTTGCAAATTGAACCAACTCTAGGAGAGGTGGCAGGGGTAGGCGGATTCTCCCTTACCATATATTATATCAAAGACAGTATCTTAAATCACTAATTGAAAAGGTGTGGCACTCAATGGACTTTTATCTTTTTTTTTTTGAGACACGTCTCTCACTAGACAGTTCAGGCTGTCCTTAACTCACTATGTAGCCCAGGCTGGCTAGGAAATCTCAGTGATCTTCCTGTTTCAGTCTCCCCAGTATTTTTCTTTTGAGACAGAGTCTCACTTTGTAGTTCCGGCTGGCCGTGATCTCACTGTGTAGCCCAGGCAAACCTTGACCTCACCAATCCTCCTGCCTCTGCCTCCTAAGTGCTGGGATTATAGGCGTGAGCCACCATGCCCCACACTGTGGCAAGTGGTGCTGATTGCTGGTGGGCGTGAGTCACCATGCCCAGTATTGTTATATGTGGTTACTGGGAATTGAACCAGGGACCTTGCACTTAGGAGGCGGGTGCTGGAACCACTGAGCCAAATCTCCAGCCCCAGTACTGGAATTTTTAAAACCTTGTTAAATACAAGTTTATGGCTAGGGATTTAGCTCAGGGGTTCTGGCATCTGCCTCGAAAGCACAAAGTCATGAGTTTGTTCCCTGGTAGCACATATCACAATCCCGGGCATAGTGGCTCACTACTCAGGAGGCAGAGGCAGGAGGATTGCTGTGAGTTTGAGCCTCCATAGTGAGCTCAGGGCCAGTCTGAACTACAGAGTGAGACCCTGTCTCAAAAACCTTAACAATTTAAATACAAGTTTGTGATTTTTTAATCTCTTTGAGAAATGAGTTGTCAAGAATGTCATATGCTGGGCCGGAGGGTTAGCTCAGTGGTTCCAGCACCTGCCTCGCAAGCGCAAGGTCCTGAGTTCGATCCCCGGTAACCACATAGAATGCTGGGTGTGGAGACACACCCACCAACAATCAACACCGCATACCACAATGCCCCAGATGTGGTGGCTCATGCGTGTAATCCCAGCACTTGGGAGGCAGAGACAGGAGGATTGCTGAGTTCGTGGCGGCTTGCCTGGGCACCACAGTGAGCTCAGGGCCAGCCTGAACTACAAAGCAAGACCCTGTCTCAAAAAGCAAAAAAAAAAAAAAGAATGTCATATGCTTTTTAGACTTATGAAATGTCTAACATTTGCTAAGTACAGGTTTTTATTCTTTCAGTAGAATACTTGGATATATGTAAAGGAACATGAGATTCCTAAGAAATAAATAATTTAAGAATTTTTTTTTTGAGACAGGGTCTTGTTTTGTAGTTCAGGCTGGCCCTGAGCTCACTATGCAGCCCAGGCAAGCCTCGAACTCACAGCAGTCCTCCTGCCTCTGCCTCCCGAGTGCTGGGATTACACGTGAGCCACCAGTACTAATTGCTGGTGGGTGTTAGTTACTTCACCTGGCACTGTGGTATGTGGTTGCCAGAGATCGAACTCAGGACTTTGCACTTGAGAGGCAGACGCTGGAACCACTGAGCTAAATCCCAGCCCAAAAATCTTATTCTTAGAGTTTTGCGAGTTTGCTACCTGCAAAACAAGGATCAGGTAGTTCTTTTATCCTAGTGAGGGCCAGCAGTAGATGGAACATGAGCTCCAGGGCCCAGTGCCTCTGATGCCAGTTCTGCAGAAAGGGAACCTCTGGTTGTTGCTATGGTAACACTGCAGCCAAACTCAGATAAAGGGCTATTTGGATGTATTAGGAAAAGCAGTTTGGGTGGTTACAAATCAATGTATATTCAGACTAAAGAGACTGAAATATATACATCCTAGTGTATGTTGAATGTATATCTATATTCACAGGCTAAAGTCCAAGACAGTGTACACTAGGTACCTTTAAGAGATAAGGGTCATGGGAAATTAGCAAGTTGGGGTAGTCAGTCCCGTGACTGGACAGGTGCCACCTCTCCCGGGGCTCCCTCGCTGGCTGACGGTCCGGACGTGCGATGCCCGCTGCTGTGGGCGCGGGAAAGCAAGGCTGGGGAAGTGGGCGGGGCTGCGTCCTGCTCCGGGAGCCTGTCTCGCGCGGCCCTGTGGCTCCCGGGGCCGGGCGAGCTGGGCGCGCGGCAGGGACGGACGGAGCGCACGGGGTGGGTGCAGGGCACCGGTCAGGTGGCCCTGCGGGTGGGGCAGGGCTGGGGGCGGGAGAACGGTGCTTCCTGAGCGGGAAGTGCCCCGCCAGGCGGAGCTCCGCCCGCACTCTGCAGGGCCGCCGCCTCTCCAGCTCCGAGAACCCTGCTTCCTGCCCTTCCTGCCCGGTGAGGTGGCGGCACTTACATAGATGGGTGACGTCTCTTACGTGTGAGGATGATAGAACGTGCCTTTTTTAATTTAAAAATGTTTTTCTTACAGGTTGTAGAAGGTTTGCCTCTTGTTGACGGGAGAAGACTCAAGTATAGATTAAATGGTGATTTTTTTTTTTTAAAGAGTCAAATGATTCGATAAGTTAAACTTCTGGGTACTTGCTTTGTAGTTCAGGCTGGCCCTGAGCTCACCATGGTGCCCAGGCAAGCCGCCGCGAACTCAGCTATCCTCCTGTCTCTGCCTCCCGGGTGCTGGGATGACAGGCATGAGCCACCACGCCCGGCATTGTGGTATGCAGTGTTGATTGTTGGTGGGCGTGTCTCCACGCCCAGCATTATATGTGGTTACGGGGATCGAACTCAGGTCCTTGCGCTTGGGAGGCAGGCGCCGGAACCACTGAGCTAACCCTCCGGCCCTACTTGTGCTTTTTAAAGCAGGTTCAGGTGGTGCAGCCGTACACGCAGGCTGTGGCCTGCGGCACTGAAAGCTCCAGAGAGCCACCGAGCTAACATGCGCAGGCTGACTGTGCCAGGCGGGGTGCCAGGGCGGGCCCTGAGCGGACGTCACCTCTCGGCGGCGCGAAGGGTTTGCAGACAGACCTCACCTGCAGCCACGCGGACACCCGGGCCGCATGAAACGCCGGCCCCAAGTCGCTCGGTCATTCTGCTCTACTCACCTCACGTTCTCTGCCTTACCTGTCCTATCGTCCCCCTGCAGGGCTGGGGCTGCCTGCCCCGCGGGAACTGCGTGTGGCGGGCGGCCGCGCTCACCCTGCTGGGCGGCTTGCCGAGGGGAGTGTGAGGTGACCCCGCCCCGGGGCCCGCGAGCCTTCCTCGGGCTCTGCCGCTTGACTTGCGGGCCGAGTGCCTATCTAGCGCCTCTTGAGGTTCTTCGCTGATTTTGTCGCAGTACTTCCTTTCAGCTGTCCTCAATTACAAGCAGATAATGACCTCACGATGAAAAAGACTGAGTTGTCAAACTCGTTTGCAGACCGCAAGAGTGTGGGGTTTGCGTTGAGGGCCCGACCTCCGCGCGGCGCTCCCTTGCACGGTGGCGTGTTCAGTTTGCGTTGAGCGCGGGAAGCCGCCGCGCTCCGTCCTAGAGCCGCGGGAGCCCGGCCTGACGTGGGCACCTCTTCTTTCCTCAAGGGCTCTTCGCTTTCGTCCTGACCTCCGCAGCCCTGGCTGCAGCGCTTCTCTGGGGGCTGCAGCTTCACTACCTCTTCGACCACCTGCTGCAGCTGGCCGTGGCGGCCACAGCGTTCGCGGCCACGCTGAGTGTGTACCTGTACGCGCGCGCGCGGAGGGCGCCCCGGGCGGAGCTGTCCCCCGCCAGCTGTGGTGAGCACCGCCAAGACCCCTTTCCTTTATTTTTCGAGGCATGAAAAGAAATAGGAGGAAACAAAAGATGAAGAAGAAATGTAAAGAGAAGTGAATTTAAAAGGAAGTGTTTCCGAGTTTTCCTCACACTTTGCTATTCGTTTCTCTTCCTATTTTTTGTTGCTTAATTAATGGTAGACATTTTCTTGAGCTTTTAGGAATTGTAAGTTATGATAGAGACTGTTTTGTCCAGGATAGTAGGTAGCCTTTAAAAGAAATAATAGCTATTGTGAATTGGTTAATTCTGCCCCAAGTATTTAACACCTTTTTTAAAAACTTGCTTATTTTAAAAAAACCCGTTTCTTCCACATGGGGATCTGAGCCCCACCTAGTGGTCCGTCACGGAGGCAGCATCTGTCCCTGTGCCCTCTGCCCTCGGGCTGCTGGGGACAGGCACAGGCGGCAGGGCTGGGACCCTGGGACAGGGGCGGGCAGCCGTGAAGCCTGTGCTGGGTTTGGACCACCATCGGGTAAAGGCTTCTCCACTCACAGGAAATATTGTGTATGATTTCTTCATTGGTCGTGAGTTGAATCCAAGAGTTGGTTCTTTTGACCTCAAATGCTTCTGTGAACTCCGCCCCGGCTTGATCGGATGGGTATGTCTTCTTTAAGAATTCCACTTCAGTAGTACATGTTTGTCTTGCAATTAGAAACAAATGTAAACATATTTTTGGGATAATGATAGTTTCCATAGTTCTCTCTACTTGACATAAAATATTGTACTATAAATATTTTCTAGAGGTTTAAGATGCCGTTTTTTGTTGTCGTTGTTTTTGGGGTACAGGGTATTCAACTCGGGCCCTTGTGCTTCCAAGGTAGGCACAGACCACTTGATCCAAATCCCCAGCCCTTAAGATGCTATATGATAAGTTCTTAAAATTTCTGTATCAGTTTGCGTGAAAGTAATAGTGGAGGTGAATGTCAGTGGAAATGCTTAACCGCCCCTTGGAAACACTCACTGTGACCCGGCTGCCCGCTCTCATCCTGCGTCTCTGCTGGGCCCTGCGCCCGGGCCCTGTGGTCCTGGGCCCCCGGGCGCCTCCGGAGCCTGCTGCACTCCCTCCGCACGGCCTCTCCCCGGCCTCTCACGACCTTCACGTGTTTTGAAGGTGCTGGTCCAGGACTTTATTTAACAGTTCTCTCTCACGACCAAGTGGCGTTTGTGAGCTTCTGTCAAGAGCACCATGGAGACGGCCACACGCCCTCTGGCACCTGCCTGGGCCTCGTGGTGGGCCGTCTCCTGCCCAGCGCCTGGTGGCCGAGAGCGTCTGCGTGCCCGGCCGGAGGGCAGCCCGGCCCTGCGCGCCGTGACTGACTGTGAGACCTTCCCTCCCCTTGCATCCAGATGGTGATTAACCTGGCGATGCTTCTGGCCGAGATGAAGCTGCACAACCGGGCTGCCCCGTCCCTGGCCATGGCTCTGGTGAGCAGCTTCCAGCTTCTCTACGTGGTGGATGCTCTCTGGAACGAGGTGAGGAGTCCCGGAGCTCGGCCTGCGGCTCGCGGAGCGGGCGAGCATCCTGGTCCCCGGGAGCCTCGCCGCCTCCCCACGCAGGGCGGGCGCGTGCGGTGCCGCAGGGAGGGCGGGCGTGAGCGCCACCAGCCACGAGGGCCGTGGCCGCTGGGGACAGTGTTCCAGTATTTAGGACGGGCACACAGGGCTTTCGTTTCAGCACGTGGTGGCCAGTTCACACAAGGAAACTTTAACTTGTCACGTGGAAGTGCACAATCATCTCATTGGAATGGTGTTTCTTTGATAAGAGGCAACTAATTATTAATTAAAAGGAGATGTTTAATGTTGACATTTCAAAATAAAAAGTGTGACGCACAGTTCAGGACGGCAAGGGTTTCTTTGGGAGCCAGGTTTGTACTCGCAGCCGCCTCACGGCCAGCTGAGCTGCTGCTGCTGAGACCGGTGCATGTTTTGCTAGTCCTCTCCAGCTCCCCTTTAAAAATCATTTCTTCCTCAGGTTTATGTTACAGTTTTTTTTGTTTGTTTTGAGACAGGGTCTCGCTTTGTAGTTCAGGCTGGCTCTGAGCTCACTATGGAGCCCAGGCAAGCCTCAAACTTAGCAATCCTCCTGCCTCTGCCTCCCGAGTGCTGGGATGACAGGCGTGAGCCACCACGCCCGGCACTGTGGTATGTGGTATTGATTGTTGGTGGGCGTGAGTCTCCATGCCCAGCATTCTATGTGGTTACCGGGGATCGAACTCAGGACCTTGTGCTTGCAAGGCAGGCGCCGGAACCACTGAGCTAATCCTCTGGCCCTACGTTACAGTTTTTAAAAAATCATATTTACGGTTTGATGTGTGATCATTTCAATTGGTCAGGTTTCTGTTTTCAATTTAAAAACCAAGCCTGGCAGCCTGCGCTGCCACATTCCCGAACGCGTCTCTGTGATGCCCGCTGACAGCTGGAGAGGAGACCCCTCCGTCTTGGGCAGACGCGCTTTGACACTTCTTTGGGTGTCCATCCCTGCCCCCCACCCCGGTCTCCCGCGTGAGATGGCGCTGGGTGCTCAGGACGGCTCCGGGCACGCGGCCTGTTGGGCAGCAGGGTCAGCACCCCTCTGAGGAGCGCAGACCTCAGTTGTGAGCTGCTGCCCTCTCTCTGGCTGTCAGGTTCCCGCTGCGCCGACCGTGGCACAGAGCCCAGCGTGGCCCTGGGTGCGTGGGGTGACGGCTGTCTCGCTGGTCCAGTCCGTGGACTCAGTGCTTCTGGGCCAGCAGCAGCTCGGCGGGGAGGCGCCGGCTGTGGGGAGGGCCAGCTCCGCTCCTGTGCCGCCGAGGCGTGTGGGGCTTGTGTTCCAGATCGGAGCTCTCGGCTCCCAACTGTGGTGTTAAACCTTTCTTTCCAGTCATGAGTGGGTTTAATTGGTGAGAAATCCGTCTTTTTTGTTTTGTTTTGAGACAGAGTCTCGCTTTGTAGTTCAGGCTGGCTCTGAGCTCACTATGTAGCCCAGGCAAGCCTTGAACCCAGCAATCCTGTCTCTGCCTCTCGAGTGCTGGGATGACAGGCGTGAGCCACCGCGCCCGGCACTGTGGTATGTGGTATTGATGGCTGGTGGGCGTGAGTCTCCACGCCCAGCATTGTATATGGTCACCGGGATCGAACTCAGGGCCTTGCGCTTGCGGAGCAGGCGCCGGAACCACTGAGCTAACCCTCCGGCCTGAGAAATCCGTCTTTTGAGACTTAGCAAGTGTTGCTTCCTGTAACAGAAACGCTTTGCATCCTAAGGCAGGGCTCACGGCCATGCCGAGGGAGCCCTGCGGGCAGAGTCGGGAGGTGGTCGGGCTCTGGGCATGCTCGGTCCCAGAGTTGGTGGGCTGCCCTGGACAGCTGCTGGCAGAGGACCGCACCATCCCTGGGGTCGGGAACAGGATCGTCTGCACCCCAGGCAGCGGAGAACACAGCTGGAGACAGCGTCCCGCGAGGGCCCAGGGGCGTTAGGGGTCCAGAGCTGCCCCCGGGCTCTGCGGCACCAGACCTGGGAGATGCCGCTGCGGGCTTACCAGGCGGGCAGGCAGCTTGTGTTCTGCTCTGGAAACGTGTGTAAGCCGGAGGTGGCACACTCACACTCGCGTGACCCCAGCTTCTTGGAAGGCCGACCTACAACTGCAGCAGCCCGCGCCCTAGACCACACACGGGCCCTTGGCGCGAAGGCTCCGGACAAAGCAGCTCTTTCTTCCCCTGTGGTCCCTGCAGGAGGCGCTGCTGACAACCATGGACATCGTCCACGACGGGTTTGGGTTCATGCTGGCCTTTGGGGATCTGGTGTGGGTTCCCTTCACCTACAGCCTGCAGGCCTTTTACCTCGTCCACCATCCCCACGAGCTGTCCTGGCGGCTGGCCACACTGAGCGTTGCTCTGAAGCGTGAGTGTCCCCGTGGGCTCCAGGCGTGGGGGGTGTGCTCTGTGCCCCTGCGCTGGTGTCTGCCTGTCTGTTGGTTGCTCTTCTGAGGGCCCCAGCCAGCTGTGCCTGGAGGAGAGAGAATGGTATTTCTGCCCGGTTCTTGAGCATTCATCTGGATGGATAAGTTTAATGTGTTTTCTAAATTTAACATATGAGTAGATTAAACAAATTGTTTTAGTAAGCGTTTATCTTTTCTCTGGAGTGCCTGCTAGGAGGACTGGTCCTGCCCCACAGCACGCACATCCTCACTGGAAGGGGGGCCCTGAGGTCACAGCTCTGGGGACGGCGACGGGGCCTGGGCCTTGCTGCGGGGCCCAGGTTTTGATCTGACTGGAGCAGACCGCGCACAGGCTGCCCAGCAGCCGTGGGCATGAAGTCCCGATGCCCTAACTACACTGAGCTGTGTTCGAGCTGTCGGTCCAGTCTTGGGCTGCTCGTCCCGGGGTTGGGTTTCCGGGCCAGCCTGCGGGTGTGCTCTGGACAGTGAGGCTCCCAGGGGCGTCTCGGCTGGCAGTGCCGCTGTCAGAAGTGCAAAGTCGAGACCTGCTGGCTCTGACATGTAAACACGAGCGTGGCTCCCAGGTCCCTGCAGGTGTCCGTGCTGAGGCCAGCGGGCGTCCCCAGTGAGGAGTGGCCAGGGGACACAGGACTACACTGTCCTCTCTGAGGCTTCGCTGTCGGGATGGATGTGACTGTAGTTGTTAGTTTTATCTTCAAGGTGGATGACAATAGATTGCAGAAGAGTTGTGTTTTGACCTGAGGGTGAGAGCTTTTGAATTGTTTTTAAGAAATCAAGAATATTCTCTGATTCGAACATTCAAAGTGGAAGATTTTCAAGCAGAAACTGCAAATGACTTTCAGCATTAGATAATATCTAAATTATTAACATAGAAAAATACTTCCATATTACAGTCTGTGGATATATAATCTTCCGATGTGCAAATTCGCAGAAAAATGCGTTCCGGAAAAATCCCACTGATCCAAAGCTTGCGCGTGAGTATTGACTTATGTTTATATTGATGTGCATCACATGGGGATTTCATGTCTCTCCTTTTCAGAGGTCATTAAGAATGTATTTTTCTGCATAGATTTGAAAACCATTCACACTCCCACGGGGAAGAAGCTCCTGGTGTCTGGATGGTGGGGCTTTGTCCGCCACCCCAACTACTTGGGCGACCTTATCATGGCCCTGGCATGGTCCCTGCCATGTGGTGAGTGGTGGCGGGTGGGCACCTGGAGGGGCTGGCACAGGTCAGCGCCCTGCTGTCTGGTGCGGGCTGCACCTTCCCCGCCCAGCTCCTGAAGGGACTTGAGACTCAGAGCCTGCGGTTTTATTCTTACGCTTCTAAAAGTGAAGCTTTTGCATTTTAAATTCTGCCCAGTGGCTGTTTTTCTCGGCAGAACATGGCACTTTTAATTGATAGCACAGTGTCCCTTTGGTCCTTGGAGAATTAGGGAAGGGCAGTAAAAAAGTGTTGTAAGAAGACAGTTTGAGCCTGTTTTTGTTCCCACCTGTAGGTTTTAGGCACGCCCTGCCGTACTTCTACGTGGTCTATTTTGCGGTGCTGTTGGTGCACCGGGAGGCACGGGACGAGCAGCAGTGCCGAAGGAAGTACGGGCTGGCCTGGGAGCGGTACTGCCAGTGTGTGCCGTATCGCCTGCTGCCCGGCGTGTACTGACCGCTGCCTGTCCAGCCAGTCGTGTCCGTGGAGCCCACTGGGCCGTCCATGTGTGCAGGGTGGGAGAGCCAACCAGGTCTCTCCTGGAGCCATGCAAAGGAAAAACATAAATAAGAATGTTAGACCTGGGGCTGGGGATTTAGCTCAAGTGGTACCAAGCCAACCATGGATGCATGTGGGCCCGAGTTCGATCCCCAGTACCGCACCAAAAAAAAAAAAAAAAGAATGTTAGACCTTGCATAGTAACAGGAAAATCTCAACGCTTACAAATCTGAGAACAGTTTCTCTCTTAAATGCATTGAAAAGAATACTACTAATGTTCATAGTTTTGATTCTTTTCAGGTTTTGGCATATTTCCTTTTGCTAGTTGGTTTTCGTTAAAACACTTGCATTTTAAATACATTTGTTTCACTGCATTAAGAGAACAGAGCTTTCACTCATTTCTCTCTGAAGCGTGCCCCAGCTGTGTGACTTGAAGGGTGGAGAGGGTGGCACCTATGGGTGCTGTGTGGTGCCAGGAGACAGCAGAGCCACATCTGAACCTCAGCTTCTAGCCCTGAATTGGAAGATGTAAATAAGTAGCTTACTTTTATGTAATACACAGTGACTGCAGATTTCTTTTGTACAGTGTTTTTAATGTGAGATGTTGTCAGAACTTCGTAGCTTAAAACATTTGCAGTATTTTAAATTAGGTTTTATAAAGTAATACATGTGAATTAGAAGTTTTGAAACAATTAGAATTCACTTTATTGTATAGAAGATGCCGTTAAAACATAGGAAAGGTATTTTTCTTCACCCAAAGTTTGTGATTTCTTTTTTGGCTTTGCTACCTCAACTCTAGGTTGTGTTTGCCTTTTAAACTGTTGCAAATAGAAGAAAAATAAATATATATTTTTGGAAGAACATCACTATTTAAACATTTTTACATATTAGTGTTTGAAAATTTGCCATTTTAGGCTAATATTTTTATATTTTTTTACTTAAATTCAGCAGTGTTTGTGCTACTGTTTATCTCATGCAGGCTATTCAGCATTTTATGTACATTTATATCTAAAATTTTACTTGTGGTAAATGAGTGCTCTCTAAAAACAACCCAAGGGGTTTAAAATCCTTTTAGTTTAATAGATGTGAGTAAAGTACCTTTAACCATTAAAATGAAGTTGCTGTAGTCCTACTCATTACTGGCTGTCCTGTAATGAAGCAGTAACAAATTCATTAAACTTCCATATTAAAAGCTAAATTGTTCTCAGTATCTTAAGCATAGGGGAATGTAGTGCATATACCACGTGTTATTTGGGAATGCAGTACATGCGCTGTGTGTCACACAGAGGAGCCCGTTAGCATGTGCAGTGTCCATCACACCCTGCCATTGGAAATGTGTGAATTTAGCCAGTGACTGTGATCATAAAGTTGATTTGCTAGTTTAATATTCTGTGTCCTGCAGTCTTCAAACACTGTTTCATTGATAGTCAGTCTCTCACTAGTGCTTATGTTTGCCAGCAGTTTTTATTTTGGTGATTTAATGCTTCATTTCTGGTGCTAGAAAGTGGGGTACAGTATTTTCTGTGCTGCACCCACTACAGAGGCTGGGGTGGGGTATGCAAGATTTCATTCTCTCCCTGGCAGTGAAGAGAGCATTGTAACAAGGGCTGCGTTTTTCTACACCGTCTACAATTTGTTTTAAATTTTGCTTTTGAAACACTTGACAAGCTTTACAGTGAAGTTTTAAGTTGGAAATAAAATTGAAAAAAAGAAATGCTGCTTTGGTCTCTTTGGAGCCTCATGTCTTTTCTTGCTGTAACTCTGGGGTGATTGGCACTGAGGGCCAAGGCCTCGGCTTGTGCCCCACCAGTTTCTCCTACGGTGACTTCTTCAGGCGCTCCCGAGAGCAGAGCGAAGCCACTGGAAAGCGCACGGGCTCCTGGCCAGCTGCTGTGGGCGTGGTGCCTGAAGGGACTGGTACTGGTGGGGACCTCATGGTCGACATTTAATACTTGCTGTTTGAGGAGGTTTAGAAATGCTAAGAGCAACTGCAGATTCGGTCACTTCCTTCAAAGGCCTGCATGTCAGTCATGGCACATACGTGTTCCCTTGAAAGCCTACGTGGAGAGAGGCTTAGAGTTTGGAATGCCCCCACACTCAGGCAAGGAGTGCGGGTGAACCTATCTTTGCCTTAAAAGTTTATCTGGTAGTGCCGGGCGTGGTGGCTCACACCTGTAATCCCAGCACTTGGGAGGCAGAGACAGGAGGATTGCTGAGTTCGAGGCTTGCCTGGGCTATATAGTGAGCTCAGAGCCAGCCTGAACTACAAGTGAGACCCTGTCTCAAAAAAAAAAAGTTTATTTGGAGCATTCTGTATAATTAGGTTCTTCCTGTTTTGTGTCTTATTGTTCTTTCTGCTCACAGTAGACACCATGATCTTCCTATGTTCTCACTGGGCTGCGGCTGAGGTCACGTGAGGGAGAGGCGGGGTGAGGCCGTGCCTGGGCGTGCTTCCAGCGCCTGAGCACTGGTTTTGCCGCGGAGCAGTCTGCTGACGTCCGGCCGGGACGGGGGCCGCAGGATGATGCGGGGACTCTCGGCGCTCGCGGTGAGAGCTGCTGTGTGGGCTAAGTTAGTGAGATGATCGCCGTAGCAACACAGGGACCCAGGACTGCAGCTCATGGAAGTCTTGGGATTGATTTTCAGTGGAGACAGTGCCAGATATGGCGCTGGCTGTGTTCCCAAGGAAAGCACCCTGAATCACACAGGCGTGTATTTACTGTGCAGGACGGCGGTGGCCCCTGCGGAGGCGCAGTTTGTACAGACAGCCCTAATCTTCGCCAGGACTCACATGGCCAAAGTGGCCTGGTGCTGTGTCGAGTGTGCCGAGCTCCGTGTTCTCTGGTTCTGCAGCCGGGAAAGTGCTTGGACGGGGACTCGGCACCGGGCAAGTGCAGAAGGAGCTCTGGCCTTGGCCCGAGCCCTGTTCCTGAGAGTGCCCAGCTCCACAGCTCTGACAGCGGGGAGTCCTGAGAGGGTCGGGACCTGTCCCTGAGGGCGGAGGGGTTGCATCGTCTGGAGCCACAAAGCACTGTGAAATCTGGGCATGCCTCATTCCTGGCGTGCAGTGTTATTCCGAGAGCTTCACGTGGCCAGGTCAGATGGGCATGGCAGGAGGCCGTGGCCAGATGTGACCTGAGATGAGAAGTAGACTAGGCCATAACCCTTGGCTCTGACGTTTAGTCAACATGGAGTAGGCTTTCTGCAAAATAGTTTCCTAGTCAGTCCCAGCATCACCTAACAGCTGTTCCTGAGGCCCCTGTGTCAGTCTCCACACTCCCTGCCCGCAAGGCGCATCTCAGAGCGTGAACCTCAGCGTGACTGGGACTGTGATGTCAGAGGAGGGGCTGCCCGGAGGAGGCTCGACTCATCTGGAGGGCCTGGCACGCGAGGCGGAGCGCGGGGCCCCCAGGGACCAAGTCAGGGCAGAGCTGGCCCGACGCGTGACTGCCCTGCACCAGCCGTGCCAGCGCTCGCTGGGGGCCTTGTGCCTATAGGTGACATCTGCCATGTCCAGACCCACTCCCCCTCGCCCGCTTGGAAGGAAGGGCCATCGTTCGGGGCAGCGGGGCATGCAGTAATGCCTCGTGGTCTGTCCTCAGAGTCACGGGTGGGGAACGTAGCAGCCCGGAGCAATGGAGAGGCGCACGGGACGCTGGGGGTGGGTCCCAAAAGGGTTCAGGCAGAGCCGAGGGCCCCGGGCCGGGGAGCACCCCGAGAGCGCAGGTGGTGTGCTGGAGGAGTCCTCTCCAGCCCCTCTCCTGTGTGGCTCCGGGCGTAGCGGAAACCCCAGGGCAGTTCACTCCCTCCTGGGGGATGGGGAGAGTCCAGCCCTCTCTGCAGATGTGCCCTGGTGACCTCAGTCCTGCTGCAGGAAGCACTGCTCAGCAAAGTGGCGTTAGTGAGGGCAGAGGCCAGTGGGCCAGACTCCAAACTACTACAGACAGCTAAGTTAGGGAGAAATATTACAAGGAGTCAGGCGGGGCTCGGTCCTCACAGGAGTCAGTGCAAAGATGAAAACATACTACAGCCGTGCTGGAGACGCACCTGTTGGAGGCCAGCCCTCAAGACAAAGTCCAAATGACCAGGGTTAGGCCTCCCAAGGGCTGAGGTCAGTGGTAACACCTGGCCCAGTAAAGTCAAGAGAGACGGCAGTCTCCCCGGCGGGTGACCAGACCCCCCTCTGCTCATCCCTTCCTAAAACAGTTCTTTGTTCTTTCCGTGTACACTTGCTAAGTAAACTGCTTCCATACTGCATCAGCATTCCAAAGGGCTACACTGCTACTGGCAGATCAGAGTTTTGTCCTACACTGTGCTGACCTCGTGATTTGGCTCTATAAAGCTTCCCTGTGCAACAGGGTCCGCAGGACCCACCGGGACCCCTTGTCTCTTAGGAGCTATCTTTCTAATAAACATTTCCTACTTTGACCCTTCTTTGTTCCTTAGAATTCATCCTTCGATTGGGGGAACATGAACTCAGCATGTCTGATACCTAGTAGGTTGGCAGTTATGTTTCCTATCTTATTTGGATATCCTACATCAAAACTACAAAATATAACAGAATTTTTGTTTTTACCTTCAAGTCCATTCATATGCAAAAAGAAAGTGACAAGCTCCTCTTATGGCTTATTCACCTCACAACATCAGCACCTTCTGGAAGACAGAGATAAAATTAAACATCCCAATACTAAGACAAGTAACTAGTCCGTGAGCTCACTGTTAAGAATCACACGTCTGTCTTTTACAAGGCTCCTCTTTTTAGATCTGAAATGATTTCTATGATACATAGTATAAAAAATCTGGGGTCTTCTTATCTTGCTAAGTTTCATCAGCAGTGGAAGGGGTGCACTGTTTCAAGGTCTGCGATACCTCCATCTTTCTAGCCTGCAGGGAGACAGAGCAGGCAAAGGAGTCACGGCACGCAGGAAGGTCCCGCTGCCCGGGATCTGGCTCCCGACCTGTCGGCTCGTCTGAGTCCTCCCTTCCACCCCGCTGCACAGAGCCCCTCTCCTGAGGCCCCGCAAGCTCGGCCCACATATCCGCTGATTTCGGGCTTTTCTGACTTTCCGGATTGTGTCACTGCCTAAGAGGAGTGATGTTTAACTCACTTGCTATGTTCTATTTAGAAAGTTACTTCTCAGAGTTCTGAGGCAGGAAGCCAGCGTGAAGATGCCGGCGTCTGGCGCAGCCTGCGCCGCCGTCACTCAGCACCCCAATACCAGCCCTCTCCCCTGAGGGAGCAGTCCGAGTCACTCCCCACTTCAAGAACAAGACGCCAGGCACCTGCCGCTCAAAGGAAGCAGGGTTTATTTGCACGCGTGGCATCAGCGGGTTCAGCCCAAGGTCGGCTGTTCCAAGGCGGCAGTGGCACGATGGGCCATTGCCCACCCCAAGGCAGCTGCAGAGAGAGGGGACGAGGACACCCCATCCGGCTCACCCCAGCCACACCCTCTGCAACCTCCCCAGCACATCCACCAGGACCCACGCTGGATCACCCCGCGGTGAGTGCACACCCAAGACCCAGGCGCCCCAGCACGCCAAGCCCTGAGCCCTCGAGGACACTTTGCGGTGGGCCGTGCAGATGGCCCACAGCTCTGGTCGGCCGCTCCCTCGCGCGGAGACGAAGCCCGAGCAGAGCCCCCTCCGGGGAGCTGCTCCCTGCCCCTCTCTCGTCCCGGTGGAGCCCAGTTAAGTCTGCCCTGCAGGTGCGCTCTTCTCGTTGCTAGACAAAATCGTGACCCCGGAGCCACCAGAGGCGCGTTCGCCGGGCTCAGATTGCAGAGGTCCCAGTGCATGGCTGGCCGTCCCCAACGTGGGGCAGCGAGCCTGGCTTCTCTGGCCCTGGACGTCCGTTGGCTCCCAGGCCACTGCTGGGTCCGCCCACACGCCGCGTGGGGCTCCCGTGTCGTAAGTCCACTCAGCCACGTGCTACTCCACTTAGGGACTGTAAGTGCTTGAGGCTTTGCAGGGACACCTGGATGCAAGTGTCACATGCGCTTGACAGATAAAAGAGAAATAAAACTCACCTAAGTGTGTGAAAAATCAGGGACTGGTTTAGGCTGCCCCTCTGACTCGTGGGGCTTCCTGTGTCCCTCGGGGACCCCACTCCACGGAGGCCGGGACGGTGCTCCCTGCCGCTGGCCTCCCCGGCACAGCAATGGTCTATGCTCACCTCAGGCCAGGCTCGTGAATGAGCAGGGAGGAGCGGTCCGGCCACTCACACCCCCTCCAGGCCCATAGAGGGGAATCTGCGGAAATGCAGGCCTCTGGAGCCAGCGCAGACCGAGGCCGCTGCAGACCCCGAGGGCTGCTCCGCTCTCACTGCGCTCTGGGGCCGGGGCCTGGCCTCGCAGACGGGAAAAGGCACCAGGCCGAAGGCTCCGTCCCCAGGGCGGTGCTGCGGGGAGGGGGCCTCAGAAGCTGGGCCTGATGGAAGGCAGTAGTTGCAGCGGTGCTTAGGGGGCCTGCGTGACCCCGGCCCTGACCACCCCACCCAGCCTGGGGCGTGACTGGTTTCCCCCAGCACGCGTTCTGCCCTGATGGGCCCACCACAGCCCGGGCTGCACGGTGACCTCCAGACCGCAATGGGCAGCCCTCCTTCTAAGTCTGTCTCCCAGGTGCCTCGCTGAGAGGACAGAAAGCCCTCCACACTGGCACTGGTGGGTTTCAGTCTGCACTTACTTCTTTAACCCTCTGACCTTGCCTTTCACCCGCAACAGGAGGAGAGGCTCCTTGGGGTGCCGAGAGAGAACCTGAGAAGAGCTCGTGCCCACCCCCAACGGCCTGCGCTGCCCAGGAGCCGTGGCGGGGCCTTCTGACCGGGAGCTAGCTTCTGCTGCTAATTAGCAGGCCTAAGAAGCAAAAGGGCGCCCCTGGCTCCTCCTCTTTTCATGGCCCTGAGCTGCTTTTTATAAGGCAGGAATGTCTGTGGCCAGAAGAGCTGTAGGCAGACAAGGCTATGTGAATATGCTGATTGGTATGTGCTTCTGACCAGTTAACCTGTATGGCTTGGAGTAGAAGACTCAGGTAATAAGCCCCCATGCTGTTGTCCCCACCCCCTCTGGAGCCCCCCAATCATGTGATCCTCTGCTGCTTGTGCCTGAATGCGGTGTATGTACCTCAGGGCCTCACTGGATAACCGCAGCTCTTTCTCTGGTTTATTTAAGGCACCCCTGCTTTCTGTTCGAGGGCCTGACCACTTTGGAAGCAACTCCGGGTCAGTCTTCCTCAGTAATAAGCACTTGCCCCCCGAAACTCCTGAGTGCGTCCTCCATTCTCCTGGACTGGCTTGATTTATTCTCTGCTGCTTCACGGCCACACCCAGGCTGGGAACACGGCTCTGGGCCCCTTTCCTGGGGAATGTCGCTGCCCTCTCCTCTTCCGGTCAGAGCTCAAAGCCCTCAGCGTGGAGCTATGGGGGCCTGGCCTGGGTGCCAGCCTATGCCGCGCAGCCTCCTGCCCTGGGCTTTCAGAGGGAGTCAGGCTCCTGGGGGTGGAACAGCGTTCCCATCCCCCGGGCGGATGCACCTGGCCTCGGAGCTGGGCAGGGAGCAGGACTGCCCTCTTAACGGGAAGTGGAGGAGGGAGGGTATGAGCATCCAGAGGAGGCACTGGGCACCCACTGGCACTGCCTGATCAAGGCTGATGGCAAGGGTCGAGTTCAGTGACCACCTGAGCGCCTCAGCCGCTGCCCTACTCTGGGAAGTTGAGCCCAGCACCCGCCAGGCCCCTGCCACAGGGCACCTGTGAGATGGAGACACAGGAGTGCCAGTTGTGGCACCAGGGCCTCCTCTTGCCCTCCCCTGACCCCGACACTGGCCTCGTCCTCTCTCTCACCCTGGTTCAGGGAATAGGGCCACTGCCCCAAACCCAAAGACTGGACTGCTGAGTCCAGGAAAGCTGGGCACAGGGGCAGACAGCTTCCCGGGCAGCTGGACCCGGCAGGCAGAGGGTGCAGAGTCCCAGCCCTGCCTCCTCCTGCGCAGCACCCCAGAGCCCCGCCAGCTAGGCCTGACCACAATGAGACAGCACCAAGGGCAGGGGCTGGGCCACCGCAGCCACTTCCTGCGGGCCAGCCTGGGCGTAGCCCCACTGAAAAGAATCCAGCTCTGTCCCCGCTCAACCCCAAGCCACCACCTCCCTGTGCATGAGTGGGCGGAGGAGCCAGAGAGCACAGCTCGCTCTTCCCACTGCCTGCCCGTCCGTCCGTCCGTCCGTCCGTCCGTCTGTCCGCGCTCTCAGGCGCACCCGTGCCTCTGGACACACTGAGCTGGGCCCCACCCCCACGCACTCTCTCCACCTGTGCTGTGCTCAGCAGGCCGCGGGTGCAGGTGCCGCCAGCGACGTGTGGCCAGGAGCCGGTAGCGAGCATGGCTGAGTCTCACCCTCCACTTCTCACCGAGACATCGCTGTGTTGGTACTGGTCAGCCCTTGCTGCTCAGCACGTCCCTGCTGCCCTCACAGCACGTTGCATAACCACACTCGACCTCCCTGGCAGTGCAGAGGCCCCAAGGGAAGAGCGTGAGGCGGAGCCCGACTGGGGACAGGCCGGCTGCGAGGTGGACAGGACTGGCGTCCTGCCGGGACGCTCCTGAGTCACCGGCCGTCACCCCACACCCACTCCCAGAAGCAGTAAGTCGGGGTGACTCAGGAACCAGCGCCGCCCCGGGGGGAGGCGGTGGGAGAGGAGCCCACAGCCCTGTCAGCCTGCAGCTGCTGCTGGTGACAGAACCCTGGGCAGCCAGGTCCCTGTCCGGCTCTGTGTGCCCCGAGTCCCTGAGCTCCACCGAGTCCCTGAGTTCTGCTTGGACGTACTTGGAGACAGTCGCAGGAGGCAGGAACAAGCCTCCTCCCGAAGACCAGTCCCCACGCAGCCAGCAGACATGGGCGACCCCAGGGCGTGGCCCAGCCCCCACCCACGGAGAGGCCTGCAGGCTGCCCTGGCCAGTGTCTTCCCGGTCACAGCCCCAGAGAAACCTGGACGTGGAGACTTCTGCGTCCGACTCCCTCCCCTCACCATTCCGTGATCTTCTGACTGCAGAAGCTGCATGAGGAGAGCCTGGGTTTCCTCTCCGAAGCCCCCTTTTCCCAGGCGGGTTGCCTAGTGCTCAGTGCTCAGTGGCTGCAGAACGGAAGCTGGCCGTGTCGAGAGCCCGGGTGCCCGGCTAGCGGTGGCAAGCCAGCCCCTGGGGCAGACACCTCCCGAGCTAGTGGCTGGTAGTCAGTCACCTCAGCTGGCCCAGGGGAAGCTTCTCAGCCACAGAGGAGCGCGCAGAGCCTCCCACACTGCTTGAAGCACCCACAGGAGTTACTGCTGCTTTCCCTCTGTGCCGGCGCAGAAGCCGTGCTCATCAGCCCTGGTGATGGCCACAAACTCCAGAGGGGACAGGCAGCTCCTGGAGAGAGGACTCACTCTGGCTTGCGGTTCTGCCAGCTCCAGCCAGGTCGGGCCCCGACTTCTCTGTGGGCTTCTGGGAAGGGAGCCACATGGCAGGGGCTCAGGGTGGAGCAGAAGCACTTGCAAGAAGCTCTGCGAGGAGCCCAGAGGCTGAGGATAGCACCAGAGTTGCACCGTCCGCTCCTAGGACCCCACAGCACCCCTAGCAAGCCCGTACTCCCACAGCAAAGACCACAGCCAGGGAGGCCCAGACCTTCCCTCTGGGGTCGCCGGCCACAGGGGCAAAGCCAAGGTGTGGTCTGAATTCTGGCTGATGGCAGGACCCAAGTGCTCACCTCAGGAACCCCTCAGACCTGGGTCCCCAAACCCCTCCTTGGCCCGCACTCTGCCTCTCCGCTGTGCCCTGGTCGCAGCCCGGCCTTGGCACAGTTGTGTCCCTCCTTTCTCACGTGTGCACTCTGCTAGGGGAGCCTTCTTTGTTTATCTCCCCTCCTGGGCACAGTGCCACAGAGCCGCAAGGCCACGTACTCCAGGGGCTCAAATGGCACAGGGTCGAGGATCCCAGAGAAACAGAAACAGAAGCTGCCTGGGCTCTCCTGAGGCCACGTGGCGCATGTGCACCTCGCCAGGTGCTCACAGGTTGCCCGGGCATCACCACAGCTGGGTGGCTGCACTCATCCTGTGCCACTTAGCCCCAGCCTGGCCTGGCCTGTGCAATCTGGCTGCGGTGTGCTGGTGCCCGGCTGGCCCAGGCCCTGAGCGGTTCATGGCAAGGTTCAAACATGCTGCCCTCAGCCCCTCCTGTCTGGGAGCTGCAGCAGTGACCCTCCAGGGAGCATCCTGGTCACGAACGCCTCCCTCTCGGAGCAGAGTCTGCTCTGTCCTCTGCAGCTGGAGGAACAGCATCTAAACTGGTAAAGGCTCAAACCACACAGTCTCAAGTTGTCAGGCCAGTAGGGTGACCCTTCAACAGAATTCCTCCTCTTTCCAGTCCTATCAGTAAGACTGAGAGCCAGCACCACTGGCCACAGAGGCTCCTCTCTGCAATGTCCACACTTGCAATGAAGTCAGCTCCACGGAGTGTTACTGAGAACGAACTGATCGTCTGCGTCGTGCAGAGACAGGAGAATCCACTTGCAGCTAGGAGCTCACGTCTGGCCTCTTCCTCAACTGCGTGTGTCACAGTGAGGGGGCCTCACTGTGTGGGCATTAGGGGCTGCCCAGGCGACCCAGGCGAGAAGCTCCGCAGGGCACCACGAGTGCAGAGCGGTTAAGTCAAATCAAAACCACCCAGTTATGGAGGATCTCTCCCGTCTGAGATAAATGTGCCATGGAAAGAGCCCTTAACATGGCAGCCTCAGAGGGCAGCACTGCCTGAGGGCCGAGGACCAAGGGCCGACCCCGGGGCCCAAGCACCTGGGTGTCCAAAGGGAGCATCCCAGGACTCGGCCATGGCGGACCAGCATACCCAGGTCTTTGGCCAGGGTAGGGGCAGCCGAGCTCCCCGACCATCTGCGTCCCAGAGGGCACAGAGCGCTGGTGCCAGCGCTGAACGAGTGGTCATCACCACAGGACTGAAGATGGTCAGGATTAATCAGCACAATTTTAGCAGGGCGGGGCAGTGCGCGCCTGTGATCTCAGCACTCAGGAGGCAGAGGCAGGAAGACTGCCTTGGGTTTGAGGCCAGCCTGCACTACAGCCTGAACTGCGGAGCTAGACTTTGTCTCAAAAAAACCAAACAGTTATTGCAATCTTAAAGGCCGTCTCTGGCCTCTGAGCTCTTCTCTTCTGAGCTCTGAGAGGCATCTCGGGTGGCCCCGCCCCTCGCTCCAACACTTGTTCCCTCTTCCGCGCTGACTCATCGTGCTCACCTGAATGAGTTGCCCGGTTCT
>PVIC010024387.1:12896-26160 GCA_004025085.1 Thryonomys swinderianus | reverse complement strand
CTGTGCTGCTGAGCTGTATCCTCGGCCACAGTGAACACCTCCTGTAATTTAGAGACCAGAAGTAATTTTGTGTTTATTTTATAATAGCTCAATCAATTTTGTGTTAAAATATTTACACAAGTTTTTCTTTTCCTGAAGTATGTATACATGTTTACACTTTCTCTGTTTCTCTGTCTTTCTATCTATCCTCAATTTCTCTGTTTGCTTCGCCTATACTAAAACAATGTAAGGAGGGTTTTTTTTTTTAATCGGAAAGTAAGCTTAAAACATCTTGACTATTTTCTTAGACGGTGCCACTAAATATGATGTAGGTGACATCATCAAAATATTTTGTATTCTCACTTCTTTGTGTTCTGGCCTTTTCTACAAGGGATTCCAAAGGAAATTTTATGTTGAAGTGTTAGACTCTAGGGCTTTCTCATATGTGAAAAGTTATAACTAGAAAATATTGAGACCATGTATTTTCAAATTATGTGTACATTAAGTTTATGTGTATAAAATTCTTAAAACAAAGATGTAATTATTAGTCATAAAAACTTTACTATAACCACTGAAGCACCATCTACCGAAATCTCTTAATTAATCCTCTGCAAAATAATCACCTCTTACTGACAGTACTTGTGTGTGTATAAATATCATCTTCCTTCTCTGAAGTGTGTGTGTATAAGTATCATCTTCCTTCTCTAATCAAGGTACTCCACGAGAATGTGTTTGGCTCTCTGTCTTCCAGCTTGTACAACTGGCTCAGTGCTCAAGAAAAACATTCAAATAAATGAAATAATTAGATTTTTTTTTCTCTAGAAAACTATTGAAAATACCAAAATATAATACTGTCCTATGTTCATTTAGTCAATCAAATATATAAATTATATATTCACTAACAAGCCCAATGATCCTCTAAAAACTATCATTTTAACTTTTTTTCATATTGATCATAATTTATATGAAAATAGGAAATAAGTAATATGTTCAATAACAAAACAAAATTTAAAATATTAGAGTAAAAGTGAAATAGAACAAAAATTTAACTATGTAAGAGATATAAATATCTACCTATCATTAACCTATCTACAAAAATTATCTAATCATAGTATTTGATTTAATTTCTATAAGATCAAATATAATACATCGGCCAAATATGTTAATCTTATATTGAATCCATATGCATCTAATGCCAGCAGAGGAGGTGATGCCTGATATATTTTTCATGACAGAGGAAGTAGAATGTTTTATTCAGTAATGTGGATCATTAAAAAAAAAAAGAAGAAAAAAGCACTGATAAACTGCACTCATCACAGAAATGTAACCAGAATGTCAAATGGTGGAAGAAACATGGATTCCAGCTAAAGATAGGGATGGAACAGTACCTTATAGCATTCCAGATCCATCTTAAATTCCCAAAGTGAACAAGTAAAAGAAAACTACGTAGGGAGGAGGTCCTGGAGTGAACTAGAAACCACAAAAAATTCCATAGATAACAAAAGTGCGTTGAGAAGAGCAGTGTTAAAAATGTTGGACATTGTAGGCCCCATGAACCATAAGCAGACCTGAAAGACAAACAGGAGCAAACAAGAGGTAAAAATTGGGAAGCAACAATAATAGTGTCCACACGCCACTATCTGGATGTACACTCTCTGTGTCTGTCTGCACTTACTAACTACTCTTTTCTACTCAGCTCCAGCTAACGTATTTCCCTCTGTGCGGAAGTAGTGAGTGGAGAAACTTCCGGCAGAGGCGGAAGAGTTCGTTTGAAGGTTGACAGAACCAGGAACGGATGGGGGGGGGGGCGGGTATTCAGGCTCAGAAGACCAAGGTGATCAATATGCCACACCACGGCCTTTTGCCATTTTCACAAACTCACCTTTCTGACCACACTTGCTCCTCCAGTCATAGACTAGTCGGAGCAGTAACATCTAAGAGAAATCTCCCAGACTACACTGGCATATTATGTTAAATATGTTTCGACATTTGAGAAAGTCATAAAACTCAGATGTAACTTCCCAGTAAGAACATGGTATTAGCTTAGATTTGAATATCTGACATTTTCTTCTGGGGGGGAAAAAAAGGAAAGAAAAATAGAAAACATATTCAGATCAAATGTGTAGTTATTTAACTTCAAGAAACAAGAAAGGACTGGAATCGTAGTCCAATTATAATGGACAAGCCTTGCACAAGCCTTGGGTTCAATGATCATCAACAACAAAAGAAAACAGAAAGGGAAAAGAAAACCTACAAGTTCCAAATTACATGTAGGTGAACAGAGCGGAAGATTGGCAGAAAGTTGCACAAGAAGCTGTGGGGAAAGAGAGATGCCAGGGGTGTTTACTCAGTGGAGATCTCAAAAAGCTTTGGACACTATTCATACCCAGCTAAGACAGAACAATATGAGAGTCGGGAAAGGCAGCAAGTGGCCTTGGATACTGTTCAGAACTCATAGAGAAGATAGATTTTAGAAAAATGTGCCAAAATGTGGGCCATTTCTTCATGGCATCCTTTGAGAAAATCGGAAGTGATAGAAACTACAATAAACCATTCAAAACCAACATTAGTTCCAGGAAGCAAGAATTTATGCTATAGGAAGGAAATAATTATTGATATGAGCAGAGAAATGAAGCCTCAGTCTTGAAGTCTGAAGACCAAATGTTTAACCCAAACTGTATTTATGAAGACATAAATAAATGGACACAAAAAGACATTACAAGTACAAATTAATAGGCAAAATAACAAGTACAAATTTTCTATAGGTTAAAGAAACTTTGCACGAGGCAGCTTATGTTTTCTATTTGAAGATTAATTGAACTATGTGTGTATCTTCTTGTTCCCAAAACCAACACCATATGGAGAAAAAGAAAGAAGACAGACCAGACTTTGGAATTCCATGCAATCCCTTCCCTTTCTTTTGCCCAGCCTTTGCTGTCATAGCTGAAATTTTATGATTTAGGGAAAGAGGAAAAACTTTGAATCAAATGTAAGATGTAAGTTTTTAAAGTTCAAAACAAAGACCGGATTGAAATGAGGGTGTTTCCTAGATGAGAGCAGAACTTTTGTCTGTATTCCCAGTAAAGCCCACTGCTCCCTTTGTCGCTGCTGGCTCTCATCTAATACTTTAAATCCAGAGCAGAACAAAAGAAGCTGAGCAAGAGAAGTCTACACTTCCTGCTCCACTGTCTTCGAGTTGGGACACGGACCTCTTGCCTTTGGATTTGGAATCACCTGGAACTCACTGTATAGACCATTTTGGTCTTTAGATTTCTGATTGCAGTATTTAATGCTTCAGCCTCCATGAGAATATGATTACCTCTGTATAATTTCTCTCTCCATTTATATTATATATTACACATTTTACAAATTATATAAGGTATGTGTGTCTATGTGTCACAGAATCACAGTGTATGAATTTTTTATTGGAGAACTTTCCAGAAATTAGGGTGAGAATTTCAGTAAGAACAATCTCTTACTAAATGTCTTCAGACTTACTTGTCACCTACATAATTCTGATGTGACCAAAAGAAGATAGAAACAGGAGTTGGGGGGGGGGAGAAAATATCTATGTGCTGCATCTTCCTATAGTAGATAAAGAAAATAAAGACATGCATGGCATGAGGATTACTTTCTTAATTGCTTGAAAAAATCATACTGAATTATCATACCCATCATCATTTGTTCAAGGAGCAACTCGCTAGGAGTAATATTTAGTGTTACACTGAACAAAATCCTTGGAGGAAAATCTCGCCTCTTCCTTCAATCCATAACTACTTGTATATTATATAAATCTTTATATGCAGTAATAGTCAGGAATGTATGCAGTCTATCATGTTTGATCAAGACAAGCATAAATCACTTATTCATGATTTACCATTCCTAGCTTGATTCATCTCAAGACAAGACAAGGTCAGTAGCTAAAGAAAAATATGATTAAGCTTCTTGCCCTTAGGAGGGAACTGCTTAAGCAACAAATTTGTCTTTACATCTGACCTCATGAATCTTGACATAGGAAGTACTGTGTGAATAGATATAGCCCTTGCAGTTGGACTATCAGATGGAAATACCCATGAGCGGCAAGCAGAGAGCAAAAGGATTAATGATGAGAGTGATGGGGGCATCACAGCTACCCTGCTCCTCACAATGAGATCCTGTAACTCTCCTCGAATGCACTTTTCCATTGGTATCAGTGTATATCGAGTGTATTTTCCCACCTTAAGTCATGGTTTTGGAAGCTTTATTCCCACCAGTTTCCTATCCTCTGATATACATAGGTTTTTTCACATGTCTCTATTTCCTTCATACGATGATGCTGAACTATGGATTAGCAAAAGTGAAGGGTCACAAAATGGTAGATATTTTAAATGACCCAATATAATGTTCCTACAAAGCATGATGCAATAGGGAGAAATAACAGACTCCTAACCTAAAGGCTAGGGTCAAGGCAATCTCTAACCTCCTTAGTCCTTCTCTGGCTCCCCCACTTGGCTTTTGGACATATTTATAGCATATAGGAATATAAGCAGAATAAGTTTTATGCTGTTTTTTACTGCTGTTACAAAATACCATACACGGAGTGAATGAATGAATGAATGAATGAAACTTGAATTTATGCCAAGAAGAGACCAGCTGTTTTTCCATACTCCCTGGCCCTATATATCATCATCTTCCTTTTTACACAGCGCCCTGTTCCCTATCTGTTCAGTTTTGCCTGTGGTTGTGGTCCTACTGCCTTGATAACCTGGCTCACATACATCCTCCCTTGCTATCTACTATAAGAAATCTTCATGGGTTTTGCCTCTTAGAACCTAAACAGTGTTCCTCAAACGTTTAATCATTAAGCATAACAATGATGCTTATTAAAAATTCCTTCAGCCCAGTCTCAGACCTATTGAATATGAAATAAGGAATGAGTTCTGTGGTTTTCATTTTTTTCCTTTCTAAGCATCTTCCCTAAATGACACTGGAGAAAGTAAATAAAAAAACAGAAAGAGGGAAAAATAGGGCTCTTCCACTTATTTTGGAAAAACTGCTTTCTTCATTGACAACTGCCTCAGCTTAAGAGTTCATTAAGCCGCACTTCGACTTCCTCAGACTTAGAAAACTATGTTTCACTTGAATACTGTTCTGCAGCCGGTTTGTTGGGCCCTGGAAATCCTCCTGACAGACCTTGTGGCTTTCCATACGATATCACCCATGCACATGTCACTGTATGAGTTTCATCTGCTTGATTCTACCCCTAGATGATCTCTCAATTTTTTAATGGTCTGTTGCTGCAGTTCTTACTGCTAAATCCTAGAAGATCTCTGGGCATTGGCAGTCTTTAAACTGACTCTGATGAAGTGTGATAAACCCATGCTCTGTGGGTGTATCCTTAATTAGACTACATCGTAAGGATGTATAGATTTTCTGTAGGAAGTACAGATTGGATGTCACCCAAGGTTAAAAATGAGAACGAAGACTAAGTACTTATCATAGAGTTGGACATAGACTAAGCACTCAATAATCCCAATTAGTGGTATTGCTGTTGATGAATAGAGGGCTTCTCTTCGTCTTCCTTTGATCTTAACTGAAGGAACCTTGTACTATAAGATTTTTAAGCTTAATTCTTAGAAACATAAAAGAACACTAATTATATAAACTAGTTGAGCTAGTTAAATTAGGTTTGATTAACTACAATATTGTGCTTAAATAGAAATTTTATATAGAATGCTAAAACTCAAGATATTTAACTCAAATCATTAAAATTACAGGGGCTATAAACTTGTTTGGATGATCCAATAAGCATATTTTCCTGCATTAACAACACTTTTATGAATATTAAATATTACTGCTGTATTGGCTAGTTATTACTCTGTATCAAACTACTCCAAAACTGAATAACTTAAAGCAACCTCATTTATTATTATTCTATAAATCGGTGAGCTTCCTGGTGTTCAAAACTAGTCACAAATTGCAATAAGAAATCCTATTAAGTGCCAGGCGTGGTGGCTCAGCCTGTAATCCCAGCACTCAGGAGGCAGAGACAGGAGGATTGCTGAGTTTGAGGCTTGCCTGGGCTACATAGTGAGCTCAGAGCCAGACTGAACTACAAAGCGATACTCTGTCTCAAAAAAAAAAAAAAAAAAGAAATCCTATTATTCTTTATGTAAGGAATTATCAGAAGAAACTAAGAAATTTGACGGAAGACCAGAGACTTCCATGAGGACAAAACCAACACCTTCCTAGTTTCATGTTTTAAGGGTATTGTATATAAGATATGTTTTTCTGCATACTGGATGATATATAAAGAGTTGCACTCTGTCCACATATTGTGAGGTTGACAGAGACATGGCTGGCAGAGAAAGTGAATGCAAAGTGTATGAATGAACGTTTATTCTGAGTTGCAAACTGGTTCTTTTGCGAGGCTCTGTGCACCTTCTATCACTTCTTTTAGATACATTTATTTTCATAGCTTTATATGCTGTGTGCAGATAACATCAAGTCATGAGGGTATTACTTTTCTGGCCTGCTTTCTTGTTCCCGTTGGAATTAATGGTATTAATGTAGGCAAAGGTAGAGTCTATTGTAAAATGATTAGATGATTAAATAGTCTCCAGACCTAAGGGTTTTTAATAACATTGGGGAAAAATGGTGAAATTACAGCAAAGCTCCTCTCCCTAAAGGAAAAATACTATACCTTATTTTAAAATAGTATGTTTTACTTAGCAGGATAGTGAAACATGAACTTCAAATTAAAAGCAGCTGAGGAATATTTCTCCAGAGTTTGTCAATTAGGAAACAAAGCCTGGAAGAGCAGTTGCAGTAGGATTTATTTTCTGATTAAGTAACTGGACTCTGGGCTTAGTTTTCATGGTGAACCTAAATTTGCTACTCAGAGCAAAGGTGCAACTACTGTTCCAGGAATAACTTTGTTATTATCAATCCATTAACAATGGCATTAATCAATATAGTTAATATATAGTAATAAAACCTGTTCAAATGAGAAATTGCTTTTGATTTATTATTTTTGGTAAGAGGGAGGATTATGCTTGACATATTTTACCAAATATTCCTATGTCATCAATTCTATCAAATTATTCACACATATCACATATTCAGGGAGCAAAAGGGCATTTTGTGTAAATTGCCTGAAGATGCCTATTTTGTCTAGTTACTTTTGAAAAATATTAAAAACAAATTTCCATTGAACAGAATTCCCTCCATCCCTTAACTTCGTGATCCTCTAGTCCACTGGGGGATCATAGTGCAATTCTACATCTCCAGAGCAATTCTGATAAAATGTATCGATCAGTTGAGGATCTGTAATTTCCAAAAGGTTCAGCTATTTTCTGTTTACCAAACAGAATTTTCTTTCTAACTATCTATAGCATTGGAAGAAAGGATAACCGTGATGACCGAAGGACTTATTTGATGTGATTTGAGAATATGTCCTAACGTGCTCTGGTCCCTTCGAAGTATAAGGAATCGGTTTGAGAAATCACTTGGACATAGAAAATGGAATGCACATTCACAATAACTGAGCGCTATGATTCAACTCGGGCTTCACTCACTAAATCTCTTTAAACAAAACCTGTTAGGTATTCATCAAAATGGATTTCTTCTTCTCCTTTGGAGCAGGACAAGGTTATAGTTCCACTCTTCCTGTGTGTGCATGTGACCATGTCACTGAATTCTAGCCATAGGAATCATACGTGATTTGATACTTCCAAGTCTGACCAAGAGAAATCTCTCAGCAGAATTTCTTTATGTATTTTTCCCTTCCAGCATAATCCAAGGTAGCTCGTGACAGCGACATTTTAAAGTCATCACAGGTGCCATAACCCCGGGACACTAAATAGGTTTACGATGCCTCCACTCCTTCCCTTTCACCCCTGACCTGAGCTTGAAGCCGAGCAAAATTAAAGCTTTAGGATGTTAAGGTCTTGTGTGTGTGTGTGTGTGTGTGTGTGTGTGTGTGTGTGTGTGTTCTTGAACTTTTGCCTATTCTAAACAAAGAGTATTAATTTCATTAAACTGACATTTTAGTTTGGAAGAACAGACATTCAAACACTGAATTTTATTCTTGATTCCTGGAGGCCTACAGCTAAGATCATAGAAAATTTTGTCTACTTTGTTATGATGTCTGGGTTCAATCTTTAATGCTGAGGGTGGATTTGGGGATGTTGGTTGGTCTGTGTATTAAGAAGTTAAAATTTGATTGCACCATTCTCAATATTTAAATCGTCTTTAAAAATACCCAAATGAATGACATTATTTTAACATTTCCCATTTCTTCTTTCTACTTAACAGTGGAGCAAAGTCAATTTTATAAAGCCTGCTTGCAAAGGACACTTTCTTCCAGGGAAGCAGATTTGATGAATTCAATTAGAAAATTCACTACTGTAAGTCATGTCTGCCAAGATCATATTCCTCAAGACCAGCAGGACTGCTTTTAGTTTCAGACCCAAACAGGCAAGATAACCAATAAGAACAGTGTGTTCATAAGTTCATTGTTTGCCATGTATCCATCAGTGTTCTTGATTATAAGAAGCAGAAAACATCTGTAATTAACAAAGTAAAAAATACAAACACTTAAAGACTACGGGATGTAAAAACATCAGAAGTGTGGAAAACCAGCTTCAGAATGAACAGAATCCAAAGGATCCAGGAAAGGTTGTGCTCAGAAACCTCACCTTAGGACAACCCAGGCTTCTGGTTCATTGGATGCTCCCTGGGTCTGAGTTGCTCCACTGATCTGGCCACTGTGCCATCCCACTCTGCTTTCCAGTAGTTTACAGTTATAAGCCACCTGACAGATCTATACACCACAAGTAAGATGCTTGGATGGAAAAGAGGCCCACAGTACAAACACCTGCTAGAGTGAACTGGGTAATGGGTGAACAAATAGGCTTGAAATATTTATGTATCCTTTGAGGACCAGTTAGTCTTCTGGATGCAAAGTGTTCTGATTACAGTAAGGGAAAATTTGGCCAAATCATTGCAAATGTAATGATCAGTATACAACCAACCACACAGATATCCTCACCTTCCTGAATTCTAGCTTCTTTGTCATAGAAAAGCAGCCCTTACAGTGACAACACCAGAGGTCACTTTTCATGTAAGGGTACTGGCACGTATCATTTTTCTCCTTCCTCTTTAAGTTCATAAATTCCTAGACTTGCTCTTCTTTGCTTCAGACTGTACTTAAAGTGATATGCCCTTAAACTCCAACTCCAGGATTAGCAGATGTCTTCACAATGTAAATCCTCCTTCTTAGATTCACCTGAGTTTAGAATTAGAGGTTTCAAACACCTTCCTTTTGGGTAATACGGTACCTATTTTGAAAAACACTCTGTGGGTAGGAAGCGGAGTAAACTAAATAGGATACAGGTATTCTCTGGGTCTTCTAATCAAATAATAGAAAATATTATTGAAACATTCACATCCCTGAAAATGTAAATTTTAAGATTCATCTGAAATTCTGACGTATCGTAGAGAAAGCTCCACGGTGCCTTGATAAATCACTTCTTGGACGGCCCTAACGTCTGTTAGTGGCTGAAAGAACTTAGTATATTTCTCCTTATACAAAATGATTTTGAGGTATTTATAGATTTGTTGAAATGAACAAACAGTCACTTATTGGTATTAATAAGTGGCCCAGAATCTGAAGTTGAAGTACTCCTTAAAATTCTGATGACAAATAGAGGCTGTTAGAGTCACCACCGAGTGTTTTATTCAGTAACAGCATTGCTACTGCCAGCGGTGTCTGTTATTCAGAGGCTTGGGCCTGTCTAGATCAAACGATTAATTTTCAGGCAGTAAAGTTTTGATATTCATTTCTATTTCCTTTAGGTATCTGTTCACTCTTTATAGTGATGGTTGAGTTGGAAGTTTGAGAAGTCTACGTACAAGTCCTTTTCCTGTTACTATATATGACTTGATGATTCCGTCTATAAAATAAGGTTTAATAATATCTGTGCTGTTGAATAGAAGGAAAAGCAAATTACCAGACAGATAATAAGAATCAGCCACCGTTGTTAGACTGACACTGAAGAAATAATTTGTTGAACCTATATTCTGCCAGCTTATGGACATGAGGATTCTTCAAGGCACAATTTCTAGCTTCAAGAAATCTTTCTATTCGACAGAGATATACAGGGAACTATTTTAAATTATATGAAGAACTATGTTCTGTTTGAGCCAATAACAAATGCCCTAAGAAAGTTGAAAGCAATGAGCTTTAAGAAAAAAAAAAAAGAAGAAGAGGAAATCATGTTTTCTACTACTAAGATTAGGAGACTTCAGGAGAGATGCAGCAGGTGAGCTGTGTCGTAAAGGGTTAAAATGTCAAATGCAGTCGCATCTATAATGCCAAACACAATGAGGAATAATGTATTTTGAGCCAACCAAAAGAGTCCTATGGACAAATATTTCAAATGGTAAATGCAACCCAGAAATGGATGCACTGACTTAATTAGAACATCGATAATATGGAAGAGCACAAAATTTTTTCTATTTACAAAGGTAAATAGAATGCAGTTATTTTATTCTTTATTTGATAGTTAAGGAGATTTTTGTAGCTTTTAAGAGAAGCTAATTACTAATAATTTATACTTCACATAGATTGGTATGTATTAAAAATTAAAAAGATGAAACGATGCAGACAGGAATCCATTTTAAAATAAAAACTACCCAATGCGGAAATTTATAATGCCTCAAATAGAATTTGGGTAAAGAGGTTGAGATTTATAATAACACACTAATTTGTAAAACCCTAGCTATTTTTGCAAGTATCTATCAAATTTGTATCTTTATCAGTAACCTCTCTATAGAACATTATTCCTACGTTTACAAATGCTTTTGAAACCAGCTATGTTGGCATATCTAGTATTCCAGCTCTCTGAAAAGCTGAAAGAGGATTGTAACTTTGTGGCCACTCTGGGATCATAGTGAGGTCAAGGTTAGTCTGGATGACATACTAATACTACCTCAACAAACAAACAAACAAACAAAAACAAAAAAATCCTAACAAATTAAATAAATAAATGTTTTTGAAAATCATAACCTAAAAACTTTTTACCTTTTTTGGGCTGGAGATTTAGCTCAGTGATTCTGGTACCTGCCTAGCAAACACAAGGTCCCTGGATCAATCCCCAGTACCAGCAATCAGTACCACATACCACAATGCTGAACGTGGTGGCTCACACCTGTCATCCCAGCACTCAGGTGGCAGAGGCAGGAGGATTGCTATGTAAGGCTGGGCAAAGTTAGGCTGGGCTACATAGTGAGCTCAGGGCCAGCCTGAACTAAAAAGAGAGACCCTGTCTCAAAAAAAAAAAAAATCCCTTCAAGCTTTAAGTTTTCTGAACATCAAATTACTCTCATTAAGTAATTGTTACTCAAAAAGCCATTAGTAATTCACATATTCTAGATATTTTACTTGTTGGTAAAAGAAAAATAATATTAATACAGAATAATGTAGTCAATAATAATGTACTGTGGGAGTACATATACATATATATGTCATTAAATATAAATTAAAAATAGTGTGAAGAGGTTAATCAAAATGTAAATTGAAACCAGTGTGAGAAGATTAATGAATTCTTAGATTGGTTGATGCCTATACGCTGCTTCTCATTCAATATAAAGTAATGAGCCCATAAATAATGTATAAATCTTAACTCTTGTTTACCAACGATTATGTTACATTTGCATATAAGTTTTTGGGATTAGACTCTTCACAAACCAACTAAACATTAATTTTAAAGGGTAAAACTTATATTTTATTATTTCATAAATTATTTCTTTGCTGAAAGATCTTCAATCATAAGGTCGTTCAATACCAGAATCAGGGAGGCAATGAAGGCCTGCGTAAAATCCTTTCCTTATTAGTACTAACACAGCAGTGAAGATGATAGGCTGTCACCCCTGGGGTTAAGTTACTAATCAATTGTCTGTGAATTAAACAAAGGAAATTTACCAAGAGTGCATCTAACATTCAGAACAAACCTTTTAAAAGACACAAAGGGTGCAGAGAATATTCGTATGGTGTCAGAAATAAGGCAAACTGATGTTTTGAGGGGGATAAGACCTGAAGGAGACCCCGGAGTGCTGAGAGCAGTCCCTCACTAAAATGAGGGTCTCAATCAGACAATAACCAGAAAATGAATTCTGTCATGTTCAAGGGCCTTTAGCGGACTTACAGTGAACTCCTCCAGGATGCAGTCTTTTAAATGCTGTTTCAGACCTGCATCTGGGCTGCAGGAGCTCACAAAACTCTGAAAAGAAGGCCAATTCCTTCCAATATATTTTCTACCTATTAGATGATTTGGTCCAAGATAGGAAATTTTTTCTTGATTTATTTTAATCCCCTGTGGTCTGAAGTGAAAATATCAGAGAGGGGCTTTATATTGAGAAACACAGAACTGGGAAATTTAAACATGATATGATAAGTATAAAGTTAGCATTATACTTTGAGAAATTTTTGGTGTGCATGAGTGTATATCTACATATATTTCTGCTTTTGTGTGTGCTGGTCATAATGTTAAGCATATTTCTTATATTTAAGGCCATAAGGCATTTAAGGTTAAAACTTTCATGTTGCAAAGGAAAACAGATTTCTTCAATTAAAGGAAGCTTATTATCAAAATGTGCAACAGGGCCTTAAATTGGGAAGCTTAGAATAAGGCATTAATCTACTACGAGACTATAATCCAAAGGAGGCACTTACAATTTTTTTTTAAATAGTCACAAATTGGTTATATGACCTTGGATCCTTATACCATTAGCAGGAGCACAAAAGAATCAAAAATTAAGAGAGAACATCCTTGGAAAGATCCACTGTTCTTTCGACTTCCCTCCTATTTTCAAATGCACAGGCCTCATCTGAAGCCTTCTGTGACTGCAGATGGACAGCTGCCTCTTCATGTGGAACTGTGCTTTGAAGACAGGTCAGAAAAACATGAATCTAGAGGAAGAAACTCGGGATCTCTAACGGAAATTCCATTCCAGAGTCACCTCTCCAGTCTAAGAGAACCATGGTGTGCTACGCAGGAAACTCCAAAGAGTGGAAATTAGGAACGTATTGGTGGCCACTTCAAAGACCTTCTGTCTACAGAAAGAGAGTTTATTGCAGCAAATCTGCAAACACATTCCCATGAAAAGCCAACTTTAAATATTTGGAAGACCGGGCCGGAGGATTAGCTCAGTGGTTCCGGCGCCTGCCTCGCAAGCGCAAGGTCCTGAGTTCTATCCCTGGTAACCACATACAATGCTGGGCGTGGAGACTCACATCCACCAG
>PVIC010024387.1:0-12796 GCA_004025085.1 Thryonomys swinderianus | reverse complement strand
GACGTGGGGAAAGTGAAGAGGAAATGATTCAACTTAGTGGGCGTTGTGGCTGTTAAACTACACTCTTTCCTTTTCGATCGCTTCGCTTGAGACCATGTTTGAAATGTCCACGGAGTCCCTGAGTTTGTACACAGTGACAGGGAAATTGTTGTCCCCATCAAGCAGGGATGAAGAACAGTGAGGCACAAAAAAGAAGTGGCTGTTGATGATTTGCTTTTGAGTCCTGCTTGTGCTACTGATACGTAGGAAAATAAAAAGAAAAGGAGCGTGTCCAGGGCCACAATCGGCTTCACCGAGAATTACTGTTCTCAGGCAGGTACAAGGGCTCCTCCGCGATGAGCCCTAGGGCTCGCCTGGTCAGAAAGGAGCGCTGCTGCTCATGGGCACGGTGGCATCTGTTCTGCTCCCGCTTCTGAGTCTGCGCACCTTAAACATTTTTTCTCTTCAGTCTGTCGGTCTATTCATAACACTTTGTACTTTCTGTACACCCTCTGTGTGTGCAGTTCTGTGTTGTATACCTGGTACTGTTAGCCTCTCTCAGACACTATAAAAGGAAGACTAGACAGCCTCACAGCAATATGCAGGACACTGCGGACGCGATGTCGCCCTTTGGTCACTTCATGAACTGCTGATAACATCGCTCAGACATTTTTAAAATTTACAACTGACCTCAAAGGTCTTTCACTGGTTAGCTACTGCATTAGATCTTAAAACTGAGGAATTTTTAAAGATTTATTTATTAAAACAGTATTGTTACATGCCCATGAAAAGAGCTATAATTTCCCAGTATTTTTTTTTTTGGAAGAAGTCCCATTTTTAGTCCCAGTTTTCCAATCTGGTCAATCGTTTAGACTGCATATCTCCTGCTCCATTCAATCTATTGTGATATATTGTTTTGGTTTACACTTATAAAGAAACTCTAGTCTCAAACAGATGTGATTGTGGAAACAGAAGGACTTTACCAACCTACTGAAAGTGTCTTGAATGATAGATTCTTGGACCAAACTTCGATCCACTCTTATGTAAAGAGGGACTAGGCCATGTGTTTCAAAGCATGGCAATTTATCCAGAAGGGCAGTTCTTTGATGTCTCACTTTGCCATGGTACACGGCGCATGGCAACTGGACCTTAAAGACTCCAAATGCCACCTATGTTGTGTGTATATAATGTGTCTGTGTGTATGTGTGCATATATGTATGGGTATGTGTATATACAGGTAGGTATTTATTCATATATGTGTTACATAAAATAGAATTTGTGTTATATATAATATTCATTCATATACATGCACATATTCATATGCATATATAAAAATATCCATACAGAAATGGAACATAAAGACCATCAAAGCATATTGTATTATTATAGAACTTGTATAGGCTATATATATATATATATATATTATAAATATTAATAATATTAATATATGCTGTATTATAATATAATATACTTATATGTAAATATATCCCTAACTACTTACATTATTTATATGATTTAAAATGGACACAACATAGCTATACAAATAAGTAATATTTTATTTACATTTGAATAATGTAAATTGAATACTAAACAGACCTGAGAAGTTGATGTTTAAAATCCACAGATTACAGATACAAAAGTAAGAATTTAAATATTTTTTTAATCTTGCTACTTGATGTTGATTCTCAATCTCCTCATAGGTTTTTAATCGTGTAACAGGAGTTCGTAGTCCCTCAGGCCCCCATCATTCTCATAGATCAAGTGAAGGAAGCTCACACCTCACAAAGATTCCTAAACCTCTTTCCTCAGTTTTATACGCATAAACCTTCTTTGTTCAAAGATTACATATATAGAGAAACCGGCTAAGACATGGATATCTCTGGAAACACTAAAACTTGCTTTTGCAGTTAAGGTACTTCATGATTCATAAATTTTCCTCTTATGAGTCCCTTTCTTGTCTGGCCATACCACAGACACTGTGACCAAGCAGGTCAGGCTCGTCCTGCCTGAGCAGCAAGCAGTGTCAATTTGTGAGTGAAGACATCTAACCGACCAAACCATGTCACCTGCCTATGGCCATGAGTCTTATTTTTAAGCAGTTGATTTCTACTTCTGTGAAATATTTTTTTTTTTTTTTTCCCATTCTGTTTGTACTTGACAGCTTTGCTTCCATGGGCAGTGGAACTAGTCAAGTACTTTTTTCTTTTCTGTCTTTAGCATGTGACCCAGGCAACAGGGCTGACATTCCATGCTGAAAGATTAAGACTGAAGTCTGATCCTGTCTGGCCTCAGGGATTTTGCAGGTAACTGTGGTATTAAGTGTCCTTCCCACATTCCTTTCAAAAACTGACAGCCAATAAGGAAAAGGCTTGAGGGAAAATGCTGACATTTTGGAAATAACTGATTGAAGAGTCAGTAGTGAAAAGGAGAATTTAAAAATTATTCCCAGTATAACTTTCTGAATCAATTTTAGCAAATCTTCTAGCTAGATGATAAGATAAACGTTTGGATTTGGTATCTTCTATCAGCCTTGTAGGACCCAGTACTACGAAGAAAAATTAGACATTCTAAAGGGGGAAAAATTACTTAAAACAAAATACCTGTGAATCAGTTCTGGGAATATAAATCCAGAGTATGCTGCTTAGTGAAATACTTTTTCAAACAGAGCAAAAGAGGGACAAATAGCAACCTAGCTGTGCATGATTATACTATTGATAATTTAATTAGGTCAAGGGCATTTTTCCTTACTTTCAACCTAAAATATTTTTTATATGATTGGACTTCATAACTGACTTTGAGCATCATGCACTTGCAGAAATGTACTTCACACTGCTTCATTATGTTACTCTTGGTACTCAGAAAATTAGAGGCATTGACACTGTTTTAAATTTTTAAAACTACACTTTTCTATGCTGCAGATTTCTCCTGTGCACTCAGAGCTTGTGTAACACACACGTTTCTGATGCCATTAATGAAACAATCATGCTTAGTATATGCAATATGGGTCAGCATGGTTCTGTCCTATTTGAAATGCAAAACAGAAAACTCCCCACTTTGGGAACACATCTGAAATGAATTTTGAAAAGTCTGTAGGTTTTGTTTGGGAAAAACAAAACAAAAAAAAAACAAAACACAAACAAAAAACATAAGCAGGAAATTTCTTGGGCTTCCTCTCAATAGTTTTCATGAAGGAAATATCGTGTGTGTCATGTGCATGCGTGTGTGTGTGTGTGTGTGTGTGTGTGTGTGATTTAGAAATGAAAACCAAACATTAAATTTTTGGTGAGGTCAATATTTTTCTTTGTCTGGATTAGTTCATATTCAGAACATCTGAAGAACAATATGGCATAAGGTATCTGCTAGAGAAGAGCAATACTAGAAGATTATTTCCTTAGTATTATAAAAGTAAATTTTTGGCAACAAGCAACTGAAGTTCTAATGTATTACTAATGACAATAATTCCTATTTATTGAATTTTGACTGTGCTTTAATCACTATAACAAAATTAAAGTTTCATTTCTAGACTTCTGAGGTGATAAAATTAAACTTATCATCCTTCATCCCTCCCTTTTTATTTTTCTATCTCATAAAACAAGTTTACAATCGAGTGGAAAATATTGAATATGTAAAAAAATTAAAAATAAAAGTACAAAGTCTCTAATGAAAGTGATTAAGAGAGCAGGAGAGTGTGTAACAAATGGATACCTGCAAGATGTACTTATAGTTCACCTTTAATTAATTACATATACTTAAACATTTGCCCTTTGAAATTTATCCTTAAAATCTTCTTCTTTGTGGTCATATAAATATTCTTTTTGTGTTGAAAACAACCTAGATATGATGACATTCTTTTGGTTTAAGGTACTTTATATCTAGTTTATTTATGTTCTTAAGTTAACTTGTTTAGTTATAAATTTTTTCTTTGGTAAATTGATTATTACAACATAGAACAACTTTGAATTTCAAGTCAAATTTTCCTGAAATCTTATCATTATAAGAAAACTTGGAAGTCACTTTATTGTTATGTCTAAAATACATCTACAATAGGTATTTTTCTATCACTTCCTACACGCCAAATTCAAATGTATAAATATAGGTGTTATGTGCATGAAATAATGAGTTAGTACCTGTAAATCACCCAAATACTTGACCAGTCCTTAAGTATAGTGTTAAGCTTTAAATAATTAAAAATATTAATTAAGCATTGCATATCATATGCTGCATAATGTCATCTTGGCTACCTCTGCAATATCGAACTGGAGTGCTCCTGTGCATTCTATCTATTACTCCCATAATTACATGAGATGAGCTTTATTTAAAATCCCATGATAGAGATTAGGAAACCGAAGGTAACGAAGGTTAAGACAATTGAATTAGGAAGCAATTTAAGTAGAGTAAAACAATTAAATGAATAATTTGTTTTAAGAAGCGAGCATGCTCTATGCTTAGGTCAGATGATTCTAGGCATTTTGCAAATCTCGTGTCAATCTTCTGGTTTCCAGTAATGAAAAGTGAGATTTGATGCTGAGGTCTTAATGAAGTCTCGCGTGAATCGAAGTGCATTGTGCACGGGAGTGCTCATGAAAGGCTCGGGCCTTTTTTCTTCTTATATGGCTCTTATTTCATCTCAAATCAGTACTCTGGGATACTCACGGGAAGCTACGAACTTCGTGTTATGAGATCCGTAGCTCCTACATGACAACTCTTTGTGTCTCTTTCCCTAGCTGGGAGACTGTAAGGTAGTCTGGCATGCCACTTTCATGGTGAGGCGCTCCGGGAAGGCATCTTAACCAAAATAGGGGAAACATTCTACAGAGTAATCATCTTTCATAAAACTTTCAAAGTGTAGGTTCTGCTGGAGAATAATCTCCAGAAAGCAATGAAAACTTCCAGAAAGTCACCAATAAAACTCTCTATGCACATGAATTACACACTTGGTAGACCCAAGCAAATTAGAGGAATTAGATCAAGTTTCAGTCTCCAATCACTATATCTTTTGTCTTCACAGCACAAATTTAAATACACATAATTGTGCTTATAAATCTCTCTTCTTTCTTTCCCTGTCCCCCTACCCATAGATCCAAAAATTGTAACCAATTTGACAAGTCACTGGACATAAAAAAATAATGGGAATAGTTTATGATATAAATGTTAAAGGAAAAATTAACGCGTGGTTTACAGGCTGGAGAAGACCACTGAAAAAGTATTACTACACAGGAAAACAGGGCTCCCAAAGAAATTCTTCACTCAGGTTCAAGAAGAGAAATGACTAGACCAATGGACAAGATAAGCAGTGAGTGACTGCAGATCCGAGGAATGACACTCACCGGGACCCCGCTTCCTTTCCTCTTCTCCTGAGAACATGGAGAGCCCAGAGGACATGAGCTTGCGTTAGAATAAAACTCTCCATGGTGGTCGCTGAGCTATTGCGTTGGTTCACCTCGGCTTCCACGAGAACTGGACAGATTCTCAGAACCACAAAGGGATAATAATAATATATTAGTAAGGCATCAAAATAGTAAAACTTCTACAGAATGAAAAATAAAACTTTCCATGATTTACAGTGGAATTAACCTGGGTAGTTTTATTTCAATTAAGGATCATTCATTTCAATTAAAGATCATCCTCTTTTTGCTTATTATTTCAAGGAGCAACTTCACAATTCAATGAGAAAACACTGAATATGTAAATAAAGTGAAAAATAAAAACACAAAGCCAGGCATAAAAGTGGTGAAGAGAGTAGCAAAGTATACTAAAGAGAGGGGTACTCGGAAATTGTGGCTTCAGCAGTCCTTTTGTTCTCAGGATTAAGATTCATGATTTGTGAGATTCGGCAAGGGTTGCTTTTAGAAGCATGGTTAAGACTGTAATAGAATAAGTACTGTTCATTTCGCTCCCTTCTTTTCCTCTGGTGAATACTTAAAGAAGATACTTTCACACATTTAAAATGAACAGCAACAACTTATTTCTGTATTAGTAATTTTCACATCTTTTACATTTTTTGTCTTCTTTAGGTCATGATAACTTCCTAGTACTTTTAAATAATGCCTTTTCCATGATATATTTAGTTGCAATAAAAATAAAGTTTTCTATGTCTCATTTAAGAACAAGTATTTTTATGTTTTTAGTTAGTGTTCCCTATAGCATATTCAATAAAATTAACCAAGCAAACATCTTTTGCAAATATCCTTTGGGAGGAAAAAAAAAAAAAAGGACGGACCAGAAAACACAGAGACATAAATTCATTTATACATATTTCTTCTATAAAAACCATTTGCATGAAAGAATAATAAATAATTGCAATGTATGTGAATATTTATAGTTCAGTCTGTGTCATAAGAGATAATATGTAGCTGGTAGCCTTTAATTTATTGAAAAATTACTATTTTTCAACTTTTCTTTAATGCACTTTTAAAATGCGGTATTATTCATAGCTGATTCATCACACATCAAGTAACGTATATGTCATCTGCTCTTTATAACAGCCTATAAATAAGATTTTTTAAGAAATCTGAATACAGAAATGTTTACAGTGTTAAGATCCTACATTCTTCTTTGTTTGATCACTAAGATTAGGTAAAAGTAAATAAACTGAGTTATGTTGCAAATCTCTTTAAATGGAAATAAAGTATTCTTACTTTCTACATATCATACAACATATATGCTCACTTTAATAACATGCATAGGTCATACTTTATATGATAAATATTAGTTTTACAGTACATGCTAAAGAATTTGATGGAGCTCTTCTAAAGAAGGAAATAATAGATTTGAAATTGACAGAATAAAAAGTAAGATAATAATATTTCTTTTTCTTTAATTTTTAATTTTTTTGTGGTACCAGGGATCGAACTTGGACCCTTGTGCTTCCAAAAATATTCATATTTCTAAGGGACAGAAATCTCTGCTGGAGATAAAAGTTTATCTCAGAACAAGTAAACAGCCAGGTAATGCATTTCACAGTCTGAAGACCTAAAATTTAGATTCGTGGAGTCTCAGCATTTCTCTCTCTGATACCTGTTGGTGTGTAACAAATGAATGCCAAATTAAGGTTCCAAGAAATAATCTTTTATTGCTTCCCTGTGGGTGTGGTGAGTATAAGGTAGTGTCACCCCGGTGACTTTACTCTGGAAGATGCCAGAAGATTGTTCAGAGCTGTAGGCACTAGTTCGGCCCGGATCACATAGCCAGACTTCTCCTCTCCGTTTGGTCTCTCATCACTTGACACTATATGAGTCATGGTGAATGGCAAAAGCTGGAGAACCTTGTGATGCTCACAGGTGAGATTCTCTACACCATCACCTGCATATTTCCTTAGTCAAAATAGTTCACAAGTCCAGTAAAACTTCAAGGTGTGGAAAAGTAAACACCATTCCTCAACAGGAGCAACAAAGTACTCAATTTCAATTCATTTTTCATCTGTTTTCTCTCTTTCTGTTTCATGTTTCCCTTTTGAATTTTATCTGCATATTAACAAATAAATAGTGACTTTAGTGAAATGCCAGAGACAGCAAACTTTTCACGTAAAAGGTTACAGAAAAAAATACTTGCGATGTTAAGGAGCCCTCCAGTCTCTGTCAGAACTATGTAATTCAGCTGTGTTCATGACAAAAGCCAGATCACCATAAAGCTTTATTTACCAAAACAGTGGTTGGACTTGACTGTAGGTAGTACATTGAACTCTGGTGTCATATATTGAATTACATTATCTCAAAAAAAAAAAGAAAGAAAAGAAAAGCCCTGATTTTAACAACTCAAAATGTGACCTAGTTTAGAAATGCAGTAACTGGCGATGAATTTAGTTCAAATGAAAACATGCTGAAATAGATTAGGTTCATTATCAGTGCTACCAGTGCCATTATAGGAGAACAGCCTTGTAAAGACAAAGAGGTGAAGGAGATGTAACAACAGAAGTGAAAGTGATTCAGCTGGGCAAACAGCCAGCGAGCTATCTGTGGGGAGGAAGAATTGTAGAAAGATTCCCCTAAACATGATGGAGAACGTTCTTGCAGATATTTTCATTTCAGATTTCTGGTTTCTGGAATTTGAGAACAATTAGTTCTGTTGTTTTCAACCATAAAACAACAGTTGTACCTTTAAGCCTGATTCTGTGTATAATGTTGGTGAATTATAACTTTCACTATATTTTTTATATTTGATTATTTTATATTTTACTTTGTAGTTATCTTTCTTTTGTGTGACACTGAGGATCGAACCCACAGCACCTCAGGCTCACAGATGAGCAAGACTCTACTACCGAGAGCGCTATATTTCCTGATCTACTGAGTGCTTTTGAATCCTAAGAACTATTCATCCTCCTGAAAGTATAGTGAATCAAAACTTGTGAATATTTTCTTCCCTGACATTAACATTTAGTTTGCGTCAGATGTTCGCTAACTGATGTCATCCAGAATTATCAACCTGTTCCTGCTCTGAGTTTCAGAAGTGATTTAATAGGCTAGTCTATCCCTCCTACTTAACATTTATGTTTCATAACATGAACACATTTAAAACGTATTTCTCCAGTTACTTAAAATTTAGTAGAAGCACACCTCTTTTGATCTTTAACCCAATTTTACCTGGAACTCCAGTACTTTCGGAGTAAGCCTGGCAGTTTGAAGTCGGCAGGGAAGCATAGAAATTTATCTCTTACTTTTCTTACTGATTTGTGTTTCCTCACTCTTAGGGACTGGACAATGAATCCTGGCGTCATGCGGAAGCCGTTAGAAAGCGGTGCTGTTAAAAGAGGATTACTGCAGAGATCTGAGACCAGAGCGCGAGGATTTACGGAGAAAAGAGACCGTTTCAGGTTGCCAGATCTCATTAGCTGCATGGTTATCCAACAAAATCAAGACCGATAAGAAAACTTGACCAACTCTATTACTGAGTAGATAAGCACGCATCAGACAAAGTAGGACGATGAGGAAGAAAGATATTTCTTTCATAATTAGCTAGTGTCACAGAGCTAGGCATCTACTGATTTTTCAGATAAACAATGTCAAGTTTAACGATGGCTGCCAAGTGTTAAGAGGAAGCATTGGGTGAAGTTCTCCTGCAACAAGTTTGTTGCCACACCATGCCCGCGGCAGTGTGCACAGCAGAAAACCAAGCCCATCGTTTCAACCGCGGGCGATATGCTTCCGTGGAATGCACACAGTTGTAAGGCTTTTTTTTGTGACATAGACATGTTATTTTTAATCAAAATTCTAGAGAATACCGTACAGAGCATGAGCTATTCAGCATTCAAAATAAAGCTATTTTGCTTTATAATATTTGAACAAATGCCGGTAGATAAACTGAAATGGATCATGTCATCTATTTTGTCCACAGAAGATTATCCGTGAATAGAAGGTGTTTAATTACATAATACTCTGTTCTTTTTCCCTAAGTGAAAGACAAGAAATGTAAGTAATTTCAAAATAGCTCAATACTTTAAAAACTATGATATGCATAGTTTTAGATTGCCTTTGCCTTTATATATTTAAATTACTCCTGACAGGAAACCATTTATCATTTTTTCTTGGCTTTCTAGCTTATTTCTGTCTCACTTCCCATCCTTTCTCTCCTTCTGTAATGTTTTATGCATTTATTTACTACAGTTTTATTGAGCAGGAATTTAAGATATCCTGGAAAGAGGGGCACATAGACTATAAATACCTCTCTTTTGACACAGGATTTGACTAAAATTAATTCCTATTTTAAGGAAATAATTGAGGGTTATGACCACAGCTAGAGAAAACAAGTAAAATTCTATGTTGTACCCTAATACTATCATTCTATAGGTAACTACTGAGTGGAAAAATGCTTTCAAATTTATTGGAGAATACAAAAATTACTAATTATTATTAATTATTAATATTAAATTATGAATTATTAATTACTAATTATTCTTCTTCCTTGGTTTTTTGAGACAAGGTCTGTATTCTGGCCGGTTTGATATCACCGTATAACTCAGACTGGCCTCGAGCTGAGGCTGCAGGGTCAGGGGTACAGGCATGCATCACCACTTCTGAGGCTAACATGCTGTTTTTAAAGAAAAAAAAAAATCCTTAAAGACACCAGAGCCTTGCACTGCTGCTTGCTTCTTGCCTTGTGGTCACAGTCCACGCTTCTCTCCTCAGGCTGCAGACCTCTCCGGGTTTACTGTTTCAAACCGCAGAGAGGGGTGCTTGGGATGCTGTCTTCTGTAGAACTCATGACTCGCCCAGACTTCGTGCTCCCTAGTTTTCAGTGTCCCTTCTAGTTACTCACAAGGAAAGCATTTGTGCTGATCTAGGGCCATAGGCTTCTGAGACCTCAGACATAATGAAACGACATTATCGCTGTCCTGAAGTGACTTTTCTGTAGCTCTTCTTTTCTGTATGCGTTTTGTTTAGTAAAGCACCTTGAAGTAGACAAAGCAAAAAATAATTTTCTTCAGCTCTAATTGCCCTAAGAAATATCCCCTTGCAGGTAGATGTAAAGTTAGTGTTATTTAGGAATCTGACAAAAATCAGCAACTACAGAGGTCAAAGACATAGGGCCAATAAGACATGAGTCTTTTCTATATCAATTATCACAGCCCAGTATTATTATTGGAAACAGAAACTCTGAGTTCAGTCAGTCATTCTAATATCTTAGAGTTCCCAATGTGACTTCCCCCTCCAGCTCTATGACAATCACCTGACTTCGTCTCTCTCAGCAACTGAGAAATCACACTTGATTGTAAACATTTGGTTTTTTGGGGGGAATTGGAAAATGCAATCCAACGTTAACAGGTACATTTTGAATTTCTTTGTTCCTATATTTTCAATAATATGGAAATATTTAGGATCAATTTTTATAACATCTTGACTATGTGCATCATTTGTATTATCATAAATCGTAGCATTGTAATGATGCAAATAGAAATATTATGTTTTCATTGGTAAATAGCCACAAAAGATTTCTAAGTAGGCTTAAAGCCATCTCATCTACTGTCTTCATTTAAAGTTAGGACATGTTACTTATTACTTTTTAAATTTAAGCATAAGACATTCTCTGCAACATACAAAAACCAAATTGAATTGAAATTGACTTTTCCTCCTTGGCTAGAAATAATAGCAGTGAAGAAGACCATCATCAAAACTAATTTGCAGTAATGTGCCTCTTTGATGCCATAAACGCATGAAATACATTAAAGGCAGCTAATTGAATTTTTAAAGACTGCTTGCAATACTCAGATCAGGTATTTTTCATATTGAAGGAATCCGAGCTAGAAAAGAAATCAGGATGAGGCATAATAATACAAAATTTGGAAATTTAAAGTGCGCACGTTCTTTTAAAGAAGTACATCTGAAACATGATACCCATCACAGTAGCATGAGTACTGTGCCAGTCTGGACTGCATATACTCTTTCATCCTCTTAAACTCCACAGTGACTACTCTTTAAAAAAACAGGAGAAACCTGACATCCTGAGCAACCATTTGTCTGAAGATATCCAACAATCTTGCATTAAAAAAAGAGCAATACGACAACAACAAAAATTTACTAAGACCTCTGACAAGAATCTCTTGAAGCCATGGAGCGTGGAGGAAGTGGAATGGCAAATGGGTCAAGTTGCTTCATGTATGGTTTTTTGGGGTCCCCGGGTCTCCAAAATTTGGAGGCTTTGATTCGATTAGAGGGAAATGCAAAGCCAGGAAGCCGACATAAAAGGGCCTATGCTCATCGTAAAGACACAATATAAACAGAAAATGCACTCCAGTGTTAGGATGTCAGAACACTGGTGACTCAGTAAAACATGAACTAGTAATCAAGATGTTTTGAAGAAGGGGAAAGCAAGGAAATAGAGAAGAGAAATGAATACTTACTATTTATGCTCCCAATTAGTAAAACGAGTGAAACCACAATCTAAAGGAATAGAGGTACAAAAAACAATCAAAGAAAAAGTTTAAGAACTTCTAAACTTGGTGATAGGAATAATCCATATATCTATACTAGAAATCACAAATAATTTAAAGAGATGAAAATTGCCCAAAGAAATGACTGTTTTAAGAGAGAGTAAAGATTGATACAGTTTGTAAGAGCTATGCTTAAAGCATAAGGGAATGGCTAACAGGTATGAATGAGAAAATATACAAGATGAAACTATACACATAAAGGGTAGTGTAGCTATATTAACATTAGGTAACAATACTACAGATAAAAACATTAAAAATGAATAATATAATTACTTCACAACACAGTCATCAGATCATTATGAATGTATCACTGTCAAACTTAAAACATACAACTTTATACTGTCCTGGAGCTCTTAGTGACATTCACACATTTGCCACTTTTTGGAAAGAGTGAAAATACACTTTCATATGAATGATGCTGTTTAAATGGATTTATAGATTCTATTAATTAATTTTAATTAAAATTAGGTAACTGTACCTCATTCATTTTAGACTGTGTTGGAGTAGAATATTACACAGGACAACCCAATAAGTAACATTCAAAACTGGTTATAGAAGGTAGCTTAAAACCCAGGAAAAAAAAAAAACAATGAAAAGTAAATAATCACGATTGGATTTTGAGAACCTTGATATCATAAAATATACACTATTATTAGCAAACCTACAATGAACAGGTCCAGTTCCAGGTCACAGAGAAGTCATTATAAAATGCCAGGGCACATTTTCATTAAATGCTTTTCCTACATGAATTATAGAAACAGCTTGGACTCTTAAAGAGACAGCTGTCAAAGGAGCCAAACACCCCCAATGGAAGAAAGACAGCCTCTTTAACAAATGTTGCTGGAAAAAACTGGGCTTTAGCCTGCCAAAAGCTAAAGCTAGACCTATCTCTTT
>PVIC010024386.1:0-18788 GCA_004025085.1 Thryonomys swinderianus | reverse complement strand
TCATGATGAAATAATAAGTATAGAAAGGCAAACAATATGAAATAGAAATTTGCAGAGAGCCATACTGGTGGCTTTGCTGTGTTGATAAGCTGTGAAAAAAATCTGAGATGATCATGTCTAACTTTTTCTGTGTATTGGAGAGAGAAAGCTATACTTAGAAGAATACTGGTGTTATGGAATAGTTAATTGAACTTCTGCATGAATGCTGACTGGTGTATATAGGTGTAGCTATGTGTATAGCTACTAAAATCAGCCAGGTACAGTACTATCAGCACGTAATAGGATGGGAAAACAAAACAAACAAACAAAGCAGTGCACATACAAGGCAAGAAATAATTTGGGTTCTTATCAGGCAGATAAAAAATAAGCTATTTTATCAGACCTGTAAGAAACTTATCTATATGACAAGAAGTTACATTCTAGAGAATAAATGTTCAACAGTGAACAAGGTAGCATAATTGACAGCAAATTAAAAAAATCCAAACATAAGACAAGAACATGCATGCGTGGGTGAGAAATCAATCAGTGGAAACAGAACTTGAAATAAAACAATGAAGTCAATTAAGAATATTAAATTTCCTGTTTTAAATATTTTGCATTTTTCAAAAAAGTAAATAAATAAGTGAATATCTCAGTAAGATTTAGGGATGTGTAATAAACTTGTTATCACATTTTGAAGGAAAGAAAGCAAAAAATTTAAAAGGAAAAGTAGAAAATTAAGAGCAGGTTAGTGAAAATATTAGTGAATTTAAGACTAAAGCCATAAGATACATCCTAAATGAACTTTTAGCAAAGGCTGAGAAACAGTTGAAAATAAACAGAAATTCTTGGATCTGTAGGGTATTCTCAGTCCAAATCATACATGGGCTACTAAAGCAGTTATTTTGGTATAAATCTTAGCTCTCTTTCTCATAAGGTTCAAAACCACAAATTACAGACAAAGAAAGGAAGTTATAAGAGTGTCTGTTATACATAATAATATGAGAAAAGCTCTTAGAAGAGGGATTTTCAAGAGGGTGATCAAAATGGAAGGACCAAGTTCTCTCTTTGTTTTGGCCTTATACAGAGAGGAAAAGTGGGGAAGGGTTTGGTAAGGTTTCTTTTTTCTTTTTTCTAATCAGTTGCAGTATTACTCTGCATTTCTAAATTTTCCCAGCTCAGGATAAAAGAGGAACAGTCAGATGACTTTATAGACTCCTGCACAAGAACTCAGTAGGATGGGGGGGTCTTTATCTCTCCATTCTTTTTTTTTTATTGGTACATTATATAGACACATCACAATTACATTCTTAATCTCATCTTTTACCAGAGCATACGAAGAAAAACATTTATGTTTTTCAACCCAAGCTTTTCATAGAAAGGCCACAAGAAACTATAAGGCCCCAGTGTAATTTGGTGTCTTAGTATTACTTCAGGTGCACTATAGTTACTAAAAAGTTAATAAAGGAGTATCTAAAATATATTTCTACCAATAAATTTAGCAGTGTAGACGAAGTACAAATTTGATTAGTAATGCAAACAGAAGTGTTTTAAGGGGAAAAGCAGACAGCCTAAATAGCTCTGTCTCTGTTGAAAGAAAGTTCTCAGTAAAAGCCAGTATAAACCTTAAGATAACTTAATTGGTGAATTATCACTATTACAAATACTGAGAATAGATAACCAAACCAGTAAAAAGTGGTAAAGAGTATCCCCAGAAAACCTCATAATGGACCACCATTACTGTGATACTCAGATATTGACACTGACTTTAAAAATTAAATTCTACCAAATTAAATCCAACAAAATTGATAATGTCATAAAATATGAATTTTATCCAACATATTCAAAATTTTTGTACTTTTGGAATGGTTTCAGTGTAATTTACTGTACATAAAAAGCATGTAAACTGGGCATGATAGCATGTACTTGTGCCCCCAGCCTTTGGGAGGGAAAGCCAGGATGATTGCTTTGAGCTTAAAGTCAACTTGGGGTAACTAGTGAGTTCAAGGTCAGCCTTAACTACATAGTGAGATCCTGTTCTCAAGAAAAATCACATAATTATCTTATTATATAGAAACAAAACATCTGATTAATTCATAAAAATGTTTTTCATCAAACTAAGACTGCAAAGACAATTCTCAATATAATAAATAGAATACAAAAAAAGCCTACAGATAGTATAAAACATAGTGGAAGACACTTCATTTTCCCTCAGAATGCATAGATATAAAGGTAGTCAAGATTTTTTGAGTGTGTGATCATAGACCTTAAGTAGTATATTAAGGAAAGAAAATCCAATTATTCATACATATTGGAAATAAATAGCTAAAACTCTATTCATAGTTAACACAATCATTTGATTAGATGAAAGGAATTAATTCAACAAAAATTGCTATAAGTAATGCATGAGTTTAGCACTGTTTCAAACTAGGAGACTGATATGGTTTGGATACAGATGATGGGTCCTGGCAGGGTACTTAACCATGGGATCTTCATCTTCAGTGCGGTGATTTGAAAGGTGCTAACTTTATATGGTTGAGTCTAGTGGGATGATCTTAGATTGAAGAGACTAAGGTATTTCTCATGAGATCTTGGTTAGTGTCAACCAGAAGACTGTCAACCAGAAAAGCCTGAGCCCTACTCTGACTTCCTGTCTCACAGTGTGTGCAGTCGGCCAAGAGATGGCAAGTTCAGGAGGGGGAACTCGACATAATGTTGGTCATGATGCTGCCTCTTTCACAACTGTGAGCTCCCTGAACCACTTCTCTTCTTAAGCAGCCTGCCTCAAGTACTTTTCTACGGCAGTAAAACACTAATAGAAAGGAAAATAAAATCACATAAATATACATATATATGAAATATCCATCTGTCCATACCATTATAGAAAAACTAATATTATAGTAATATCAAAAATCTGAAGTACTATGACAATTTTAGATCTAACAGTTTTTTTAAATGAGCAAGACCTGCATACTAAACCTATTAAAAATGCTGAGAAACATTAAGAAGTTCAAAAATAAATCAAGGAGGAAGCTACACTTAAAAATCAACTCAATATGATTAGCAGTCTTCTGAAATTGTTTAGATTTAATACAATTCTAATCAAATTTCCATCATGTTTTTAGAAATTTCCAGAGTGATTTTGCAAATTGCAAATTACCAAGAATAATCAAGTTTTCATAATGATTTTATAGGATTAACCCTACCTGATTTTAAGAGAACAGATGACAATTATGTAGATAAATAATGTTTGACCAGCACAGATTTTTTTTTTTGCTTGTTTTGTTTTGAAACAGGGTCTCCCTTTGTAGTTCAGGTTGGCCCTGAACTACAAAACTCACTATGTAGCTCGGGCAAGCCTTGAACTCAGCAATCCTCCTGACTCTGCCTCCCGAGTGCTGGGATTACAGGTGTAAGCCACCACAACAGATTTTCAATACCATTCCCAACAGTCTATTCCTCAAAGCAGTTGGACCTGGGTTCTGTCTGACATGTCAAACCCTTTTGCCTTATTTCTTATTCTCCTTGCATTTTTACTCTGGGTAGTAATTTTCCCATTATTTGGGGGAGTATGGGGTTTGAAGAAACTAGTGCTGAGGAGGGAAAAAGTAATGTTCTGCTAGAGGTGAGAACATAGTGAGATTATTTGGACCGTATTTGGAAAGGTTTGAATGGAAAGAAAGTCTTCTAGGACAGAAATCTGCCTAGAGGCAACAGAGCTGAGGTCACTATTCAGAAAAGAATGAGGGCAAAGGAACTCCCGGGAGGGAGGGGATCAGACAGCCAGAGGCCCGCGTGTCCGTGTGAGGCCCTTCAAGTTCTCCAGAGGGGAGGCCCTGGGTCACGGGTTCTGACGTGGGCTGCAGAACTGTCAGTCTGAGGCCGTGTTTTATCAGTCCAGAGCACAAGCTGGATGAGATTATTTGAGTGTGCAAAATCTGCAGTCTCTAAACAGCTGTGTCTGTTTGGGATATTTTTAAAAGAAGCAGTTGTAAACAAATTTGAGTTTCATGCCAGTGGGCATTTAAACTAGTAAGTCTCACCCTATTGTAAAGATATTGAAAACACAGAGGCCAATATATAACATTTATACAATGATATACAAATATATTGTTATTACTTATCTTGATTATAGTCTATTACTCCATTTAAAATATAAGCTAGATAATGGTGAGGATTTTTGTTTATATTGTTCACCACTCAGTCTGCTTATCTTGAAATTTTACTATGTATCTAGATAGTGCTTAATATATATTGGATTGATGATTTACTTGTTGCTAAGAATGTGAAATATGACTTATCCATCAGCAAATAGTTTGTTGTATAATCAAGAGGCAATTAAATAGGGATTTATTGAAAATGATAGATACACTAAAATTCATCAAAGGCACAAACTTGTATATCACATGGCTTCAATTACATGAGAAACCCAAAACATACAGAGGGCAAAATTAAAGATAATAACAGGCACTAGGGAAAAGAAATAAGAGATGGAGAGGGAGGAAGAAGGGGAAGGAAAGAGGATTGGAAAAAAAAAGGAATTGAAGAAAAAATGGAAGTGGAGATTTTTTAACTAGGAAAAAGACCAAACAATAGAAAGAAGAGGGATAGGAAGAGTGTGGAAGGAAAAGGCAAAAAAGAACCACAACACTTCATGTGTGTGCACCGACCCCCACAATGAATGTGATCATCATGGACTGTGAACGTTTACCAATAAAAATAAATAACTAAATGACAAAAGCAAAGAGTTAAAATTATGGACATGCAACATAATGCTACATTCACTCAAGTTTATAATTCTATACTTATTTTTCAGACATTTTAATGCCATCTTATGGCTTTTGAGAGCTGGTCACTGCAGTCCCACAGTATGTGTCCATGACACTGTAAATTCATATGTGAAATAGCCTGAGAGATGTAAAAGTACATGTGAGGAATCATGAACGAAGGTCATGTCATCTCTCGTGCTTCCTCTTTAACAAGTGCTGTGTATATAACAATGTTTTTGTTTTCTGTAGCAGGCGTTCCTCGCAGGATCTCGTGCTTGCAAAGCAGGTATGCTTCCGCTGAGCTGAGTCCCCAGCCCTTATATAACAATATTTTCATGTTCTTCATGTAAACTTTTGAACGGTTTAGTTTTATAAAAAGTAATTTTTTCTTACATTTTATATTGCATAATTAAAGGCTGAAGTTAAAATATATCCATGGTAAACATGCCAGGAGAGGTACGAATATTTACTTATTGCTAAAGATACAGCTTAATTTATGAGGTTAAAAATGTGCCCAGACCATAACTGCTCATCTTGGGATTTTTTTATCAAGTGGTTACTGTCCCTTTCAAGGGGTCACTGTCCCTTTCAAGGGGTCATGTTATTAGATGTGGATTCCTGCTGTAAACAAGTAGAAAAGCAAAGAAAGGATGTAAAACCACCATCTCGGACCTCAAGAGACAGGCATTGTGAGTATGGGACGAGAGAGAACAATAGAGAGACACTAACCCTGCACAGACGGGGCCCTCTGCCCGCACGAGGAGCGCCTGTGGCGGGAATGCCTGCCATGCTGAATCAAGGACGCGCAGTCCGCTGTGAGAGCTACCTTGTAAGTAGAATTTGGGATGGAAGATGTACAGTACCTGCGGAAAGAACTCTGAAAATAGGCCTCGCACCTGTCCAGGCGCTCATCCAGATCTAACACTGAGGATGCATTGTGTGGGGCAGCACGAGGCGTGGCAGTGATCAGCTCCCGGGCAGCTGATACCTGAGAACGCCAGAGAGTTCACACGTTGGAATTCCGACTGGCCAGAGTAGGGTGCTTTTGAAAACTGCGGGGTGCTGGAGAGAGATCTTACTGCGTGGTGCTTTCTACTGAGGGGTGGTTCGGCTCTGTGGGTCTTGTTGCATGGAATTTGGGGTGTCAAAATTAGGAGACCACTGCCTAAATCTAGTGGGTAAAGAATAGGCATGCCATCCTTATTTAAGTTCACGTTTTAAATGACAGAATGCGTTTGTGGCCTGTCTTACGGGTCCGAGTCAGTCCACTTGAGAGGCGACCAACGAGGCCTAAAATGAAACTCTGAAAGGAGAAGCTGTCTTGGCAGCAAGCTGTTCGTCCGTGCTCAGCATTATTTAAAAGAAGAAAATATGCTCTGAATGGAAAGAAATTAATAACCTTAAACTTCATTATCCAATAAAAATGTAAGTGGCACAGAAAAAGAAAGAATCACCCAAACTAGTGGTAAACACTGAATGGAGACAGATTCAGGAATTGTGGAAATGTTACAATGGGAATCAAGGACTTTAAAAGTATTATTAGCTCTGTGATAAAAATTCTTTTAAAAACTATGAAGATAGTGAAAATACACATGAAGGACACAAGTATATAATTCCTAAATCTGAAAAATACCATAAATGAAATAAAAAAAGTATTTATGGGCCAAACTACTAGTAATTGCAATCATGTTGAATCCGAAAACATTATTTTCAGTCAAAAAAGCCAACATGAAAGGGCCAGTTGACTAAAATTTGTATTATTCCACCAGTATGAAATTCTAGAGTAGCAAAAACTAATTTCTGTTGACAGAAAGAAAGTCAGTGGTTGAGCAAGGCTAGGAAATTGTTAAAAGGTTGGTTATAAAGTGCCATGATGAGATATTCTGTAGTGAGTCTATTATGATGATATTTACTCCAGTGTACGTATATTATTCAAAATTCAATGAACTATAAAATAGAGGCATTATACTCTCTGCTGAACAGCCCCCAATAAAAGTGAGTGAACAGAAGTAAATAAGAGTAAGGGGAGAAGGCAGAAAGGAAGATCCTATAAACTCTCTTCATTGAGTGCTGGCCGGGGGTAAGAGCACTGTGTGACGGTCAGCTCCAGCTACAGCCTGTGAAGTGATGCGAATAGTTTAGGGGCAGCTCAAAAAATGATATCAAGAGTCTAGCATTTGACATGTCTGGATGGAAAAAAGTTTCAGAACCACCCTTCTCTTGTTTCTCCCCCAGCCCAGGAAGGGCTAGCTTTCCTTCTGAAGTTCCTCTTTCTAACTCAAGGAAGCTCTTCCAAAAGAAAAGTAATTGCCTTAGGTGCATTTCCTGAAATTTCATTAATCAAAGAAGATCAAATGCACATGGCTGAAAGGAAGTCTCAGAAATGTTACACTTCTAGACAAAATTTGTCATCGCTTTGACTTCTTCATTTCTTCATCTTCCAGAGAGAGAGACTGTAAACTACTGTGGTTTCTCTGGACCCATGCAGTTCCTCTACAAAGCACTTACTCTAATCCCTGCTCCATGCCCTACCCTGGGAAGAGTGCCTTGAACCCCCTGTAATCGTGTGGCCCTTCTTGAGTTCCATGATCTGCATGGGTCTTCAGTTTATCCATGTCATACATCTCCATGCTATTTTTCCTGTGGAACCAATTTTCAGTTTATTTCTGAAAACCTCCATGTGACTTCAGAGAAATTTCTTATGTGAGCTTTGGTGTCTTCGTAGCATTCTCTGGTAAGTACACTGTCACCTCTTACGTTTTTATTAGGTTAAAATGTTAAATCCTAGAAAGGTAAATAATCTATTTTAAATGCAGTAATGTTTTAAAAATAAATATTTGAAATTAAACAGGCATAGATGCTGGTTATCAATATTAACCATATTAGAAATTCAGAGAAAATTTTTACATATTTTGAGATATGTGTGTGTGTGTGTGTGTGTGTATAGTCTCTTAGCACAGTTATAAATTTCCTTGGTTAATTATATCATCTCAATATTATCAGATTTGTTTCACATGCTTCAAATTTATCAGCCATAATGATTTATTTAAAGTAAAAATATTTGTCAGAGATAGTGTAGCAGGCCTCTGCATCATTGTCAATAATACTAAATGTCTACAAACCACAAAATTAAATGCCTTGAAATATTACAAAGTAGTCTGTGTGTACAAGCATCAATTGAACTTATAAGGGAGTCCCGGAAGGAGTTCATTTGCATATAATTTACAATATGGCTCTTGTCAATTAGCTCAGACATCAGCCAACTCATGAGGCATATTTGAGACAAAACTAAAGAAAAAAAGCAGCTCATTTTAATTCATGTAAGTAGGAGATACATGTACAGTTTGGGAAAAAAGTAGAAAAGCCACACCTAAACTTGTTATTTTCAATATTCTAAATACTTCAAAACTGTACCATTTTGTGTTTGTGCCTATTGTTTTTCTAAATTTTGAGATTATTTTCTTTGTTTATTGGGCATCATGATTTTCTATGAAATTTCTTTTAGTTGTTTTGTGAGGTTGTCTACAGAGATAAACAGAGTAAAGTTGGTTTACAGAACTCTACTCCTCAACTTAAATTCTCCTCTTCAGCTTGCTATCTCTGCGTTTAATAAAGACCTCCCTGTTTAATAAATCACCCCTGAAATAAGGACAGTTATGATATTTGAATAGGTTAATATGCATCATTAACTTAAAAAATATCTTACACAGTGACACATATTAAGTCTTAAATTTTTTCTTCTGTATTCCTGTTCTCTTTTTAAAAAACATTTCAAATCTTTATTGGCACATCATATATACACATCATGATCACACTCAATATTGAGAATTTATACCAGTATATGACCCAATTTAATTCTAATTTCTTCCCATCCCATACCCACCCCATAATCCCCTGTCCCCTATATACATAAGCTTTGTTTTCCTTTTTTCTTTCTTGTTGGTTTTATTTTCAAGTAATTTGAAGCTATTCAGTTAGAGTAGAATTGTAACTTTTCTATATTTAAAAACTTTGTAGTTTGCTATTTACATCTAGTTCATCATGCGATAATCTGTCATCTTTTTGCATATTTCTTACATTTTGTTAACACAGAATTTGACACTCGACATCTGATATTTTTAATATGTGAAGTTATTTTTCATCCCCAAAATGAGGCATTTGTCTAACATTTCTCCACAGCCTTTAGTTTATCTTATATTTTTAATGATTTCCATGGTAAATCCACATTTCTAGGAAGTTTGTGGGTAATTTTTGAAGACTGGTTTTGAAATTATTTTCTCCAGATAATTTCCCTGAATTTCTCCTGGGTGCTGTAACTTTCCTCCACTTTAATAACATCTTAAACTTTAAAATTTAGGGATTTTGATAAGAGGTTAAAGAAAATATAGGGTGATCATAGATCAGTATTAAGGGTTTAGAGACAATGTGAATATACATACATTCCCAAATTCTTTCTCTTTTGAGAGTTTATTTTTTTCTCTTACTTCTTCTAATGAAGTTTCCTTTTAGGGGATTTCAGACAGTGAGGAGTGTAGGAAGTGGGGACCCAGGTGACATCACCCTCTCACCCTCTCTGGCTCTAACACACGTATGAAGCTGTGGGAAGCTGACTGCTGACGTAGTCAACACTGATTCTCTTTCTTACTCTCTACTTATCATGGGCTTCACTTCTTGTTTTCTCTGACTTGAACAAACTCTCTGGATTTTGACCTATGCCCACTATGTTTCAAATGTACGTCTTTATATTTTATTAAGTCTTAGTAAGTTTACTGAATCTAGAGAGGTTTCTGTGAATATTTCATACTCTGTGGTCACTCTCTCTATTTTCTTCCCAAGGAAATGTAAACTTCTGTTGCTACAGGGCTGGCAGACAATGCTTCCTCTCAGTACATTTTCTCCACTCAGTTCTCCCAGAACAATACAAACACATGCTTCACATCTGAACCAACTATGAGACAAGAGAGCCCATAAAATTAGATCATATTTTAAGCTTTCTAATAGATTGGGAAGTAGGGAAAGAAGTAGAACCCTCAGAGAGGGAATGATTTCCATGTTTAGATATTTTTTCACATGTGTTTGAAAAATAAGATTTTTAAGAATGAGGAGGGTGATTGAAAGAAAGCATTTATTTTGAAGGTTATAAAGCACAAATAATCCTACCTCAACTTTTCATTTCATAGCAATAATCAAAACTTATGTTAAAAAGAGGAAAAATAAGCCTGATACTATATCTCAGTTTTCTAAAATTATAAGCGATAGCCTTTTGTGTTCAAAACGAGAAATGAAGATGTTTCATCTGTACATATAAAAACCAGACATTTAATAACTGAGATTTGGGGAAGAGTAATCTGAGTATAGATATTTCTGATGTTCGATTTTCCTTTATATGTCCAATTAACCTTTATTAACTCAGAAAACGTAGCATTCTAATTTGATTGGCAGCAGAAAAGCTGGCGCCAGTATGAAGAGTTGAGAAACTCTGCTGGAAAATCATGGTTTATTAATACATCATTAAGCACTTTAAATGGATTCCAATGGTGTATATCTAAGAAAGGAAATAATTCAGCATTTGTTAGTTACTGACAGAGTATAGAATTGAAATTTACATTATAACTCTTGCGTTAAAAATCCTAATGTGCCAGCAATTGAATTCCATATCACAAAATGATAGTGTGTCTTCTGCCCCCTTACCAAGGAGAACCATAAATGTTAGTAATTATATACTTTTATTCAGACAAACATATTATCATCCAGTAATATGATCCAGAAAAGTATGAGTAAAAATAAAATACAAATTAGATTTATTTGTAATATACATGTGATGTAACTTTGCCCATTTATGATTCTAAGCTAAATGATAGCACATACAGTGAAACCATGCAATTTCAATTCTGCTTTGCTTTCAGTGAGCAATCAGTAAGAATATCCATAATTTCAGAGCACTACTCTATTTTTCTCCATATGCTCTCATCTTTAATGATTTCTATGAAAAATAATGGTGTGTAGTTCCAAAAAATTATTTGTAGTTCTGTTTTATCAGTCTAATTCACAGATCTCTTCACCTATTTCTAATACTATTAAATGATTTCTAATTAAAATATTTGAGATACCAAATATTATAAAATTTTATATTTTTTCAATCTTAAGTACTAGAATAGGAATGAATGTATTTGTCATGCAATATTTATTAATCAGATGGTGCTAGGGAGTGAACCCAGGGCCTTGCTCATACTAAAATCATGTTCTTACTTGTTGACCTACACAATTTTTTTTTTAAGACAGGGTCTTACTTTGTAGTTCAGGCTGGCCCTGAGCTCACTATGTAGTCCAGGCAAGCCTCAAACTCAGTAATCCTCTTGTCTCTGCCTTCTGAGTGCTGGGATGACAGGCTTAAGCCACCAAGCCTGACACTTGTGGTATGTGGTACTGATTGCCAGTGGGCATGAGCCACCATGCCCAATATTGTTGTATGTGGTTACCAGGGATTGAACCATGGACCTTGTGCTTGCTAGGCAGGCACTAGAACCACTGAGCTAAATCTCTGGCCCCCTCTACAAATTTTTTACAACATCAGAGATACATGAAGACTTAAATTGGCATGACATCCCTCTGTGTGATCCTGTCAATTTTTATTCTCATTGTATATAGGTATTTTGGACACATCTTACTGATATATCAGGAAGAGAAAATAGAATAATTAAGACCTTTTTACTCAGTGCACTAAGCTACATGAATAAAAAATCAGTTTTCCATACACACACACACACACACACACACACACACACACACATATTTCTCTGAGAAATTTCAGGAACAAATTGGCAGGAGGAAATCAGATAGTATGTGAGGGAGTAATCTGTACTGTATTGCCCCTTGAGCATGGAAGGCCACAAAAATAGTTTTACTTCCAAATAAAATTTTCCTTCCTTCCTTCCTTCCTTCCTTCCTTCCTTCCTTCCTTCCTTCCTTCCTTCCTTCCTTCCTTCCTTCCTTCCTTCCTTCCTTCCTTCCTTCCTTCCTTTCATCCTTCCTTCCTTCCTTCCATCCTTCCTTCTCTCTCTCTCTCTCTCTCTCTCTCTCTCTCTCTCTCTCAACATGGTACATATCTTGACATGTGTGAACACATCCCTGTTCACAATCATTTCTGCCACCCCTCTAACAGAAGTAGGAACTTCATCACTATGGAAAGAACAGTTTCTGAGGAAAATTGTTTTAATACATGGTATGTGCAGAGCGAGACGGTGAGGGTGAGAGACAGAGAGGACCATCTATTCTTTTGCAGGCCAGGACCAAAAGGCACCTTCCCACAGACACACACACAGAGGGGATAGTGTGTAGGACAGCTTTGAGAACCTTTGTGATACTTCCAAAGATAATTCCGGTTCAGACAGGATATGTAAGGTCAGGTTCAAAAATGAAATTTTCTGTATTTCCTTTTTATATAATGAGATCCTTGCTTTAAAACATCAAATCAATCTAACAGAATGCCACAACCATGTTTATACTCATAAATTTGAGGTTATTTGAGCGTATTGCAGTGCATCTCTATATAGCTTTTTTTTAGTTCATGAAAAAATAAAACATTTCATAACAAAATAAGAGAATAACAGTCAATACTCTGTATCATTTTTTCAAAGTACAAGACAAAAAAGATTATCTCTTTCAGAGAAGAAACAGATATTAACACTAAACTTTCTTTTTCTATGAGCTAAGAGAAATTAGTAGTGTAAGAGAATCAATAAAAATGTAAGCATATGATTATACAGCATGATAGGTTATTGATAAAACAGACTTATTATGTCTTTATAGTTTAAAATTTATGTACTGATTTCTATATTCAAACAGTGTTTTAAGTAAAGGTTGTCAAGAGAACCCACAAATATTTGTTCATATCTGCATTCTCTGATTAAATTGTATCATTTCCACTCTAAAACAAGTGATATATTGAAAATTAATATGTGTGCTGTCTATATTTTATTATTATACATATTTAAAATAAGAAACCATCAATTGAAAATGTGAATAATATAAAAACAAAACCAAGAAATATAAGGGTCAGAAGCAACAAAGGAGAGCTTAGAAGAATTTAGTGAGCACTTCAGAAGGAGCAGAACCTCACTGTGTATTCAGGCCTACCTGACTTCCTTCCACACGATGGATACGTTTTTAACAATCAACATACGACTAGTCCTTGTGGGCGCCTCAAGATACCTCAGGAAAAATAATAACAGAAGTCATTTCTGAAACAGTGGAGAATCATGTATCTATGTCAGCTTCACGCCGTGGCTCCCATTTATGAAAAACTTACATGTATATTTTTCTAGGGAGGAATGGATAGTAGAAAAATAACTATCATTGAATTCATACTTTAGATAGGAGTAAGATAGTGAAGGCAGGAAGAAAAATGATCAAGGAGAGGGCAGCCATGAGCAGCAAATAGCTTGTTTTTTTAAAACGAAAGCTAGGAAAGAGAAACCAAGGGTAGACAGAGATGACACTGAAAATGGAACACGATAGCAAAAACTAGAATTATTAACTTTGAAGTCAGTTTTATACATTGCACTTCTGTTTGCATCTATAGACAAGGATCAGAGAATAAAAAGGAAACCTGATCAAAATAGAAGTGACTAACAAAATGCTAGAAAAATTATTTTATCCTTTCCAACCTCATATTAACATGGGTAATATTAAGTGTGTTTTATGTAGTCCCTCTGGCAATTTTTGATATTGACATCCTTCAATAAACTCAAACTGTCTCTTCTTCAACTTAAAAACAGTGTATTTTATATTGACAGAAGACAGAATTGGACCTGCTTCCATGTAGATTTTTAATCTCAAATTAATAAATAATAGCACTGGCTGTTTAGCTTCATTCTGTGTATTAGAAAAGATATAAAAGGAGAACAGATAAAAAGGAGAAGGAAGGAGAGATCAATAAATAAAATTAGAAATGTCAATATAATTTTTTTTGGTTTTACAGTTTTTCTGAGATACCACAGAGGTGCCTGGTGTGCATGCATGTGTGCGTGTGTGTGTGTGTTTGCACATATGTGTACTCTGATATGTATGTATATTTGCCTATTGCTAGAATACTTGTAGAAAGTCACTTCTATTTGTTCTAGGTAAAGCCAATAGTTGACCACCTTATAAAAACAGAATCAGAAAGTAGATGCCGTGAAATATTAAGTATCATATATGTGCTGTGGTGTTTTAGTGAATATCCTTGCATAAATATAAAAAGGGTAAATCAAACATTTGAAGGTTGCTATGTCCGCAATTAAAATAACAAAGGAGAAAGCAGTAGAGAACTGAAGACTGATATTTTCCAGCAGCACAATGAGCAACAATATACTCTAAATGGTAAGAGGGCGAGTACAGATTATGTCTTCATTTGTCTTCTAGAAGGAAGGATGGGAGAAAAGAAAGAGGGAGGGGATGAAGGAAGGAAGAATAGGAAGGAGATTAAGAGGCAAAGACTAATATAACTGAAGAAGCAACTTTGGAAGAAGTAAGGAGAAGCCCTATTAAGCAGCAGGATGATATTTTGAAGGAATACCAGACTTCTCTAGACAGAAGGAGACAACATACAGTGTCACCTGAAGAGAGACACAATCTATGTTCCAAAGACCAAAGAGATTATACGGATCACAACAGCAAGTGAAAATAGACAGAAAATAAATGATAAGAAGCAGATATGTCTTAGGCAAAATTGAAAAACAGGTTTAGAAATTTGTATGCAGTCAGAAAATCCTATGAAAGAGTCCAGGCATTAATCACAGATGATTATAATTACACCAGTGCCAACCAGGTTGACAATAGGAGTGTGTCTGTGCCAGGTGACACACATCCAGACAATTGGGTGGATCATGTATAGATGATAAAGAGAATATATATGCATGGACCTCAGAATTAGATTTTGGAAACAGCCTGGTGTAAATGATAAATGTGGTTGGTATAAAATAAATCAATAGAAAATGAAAAAAAGAAAAAAACAGACAATAATGCAAAGTGATTAAATACTAAGAGTTTTATGTAGTTCAGCCTAAGAGGCCTTGGCTTTCAGTGGATTTAGTGAACAACTGCTGTGGATAAGCATGGAGCTTTGGAAATTAATACAAATATGGGTTACGCCTTGTTCTCTACCTCAAAAGCTTAGTTGAATTTGTGAAATTTTTACTAAATGTTCAGTGAATATGCCAGATCTTTACATTACAATAGTCTGTAAATAGCTGAACTGAAAAATAATATGCTCTGTTTTAGTTGAACTTTTCAGTCTGACCAACTGACCTCAGCCAAGCATAGTTAAGATAAAAAGGAAGTACAGCAGGTTGATGTGGGAAAATGGAAATGCACTGACCAATTTCAACAGAGCTACAGTGAACCCTTTGTCAGAGAAGTAAAAACAAACCTAACATACACGATACAAGCAGATGGTCTTTCAGTGCGGCCTTTCAGAGTCACTGAGTTTCTCTGGGTGATTGTGCAACCAAGAATTTTAACCAAATATTACATGTGGCTGTGGTTAGCTTGGTGGGAGTTTGTACATCATATTTTCTGTCTAGAAGACTTGGGGCAAATGACTCCATCTTTCTGGGTCTTCTTTTTTCAATTTGAAAATGGGGCTAATGAAACAGAGGATGCACGTTCTCTTCATCAGAGGCATAAAATGAGAGAAATGTATGGAAATAATTTAAGACAGTATCTAGAGCATTGTAAGGGACAAGTAATAGTTCACTTTTCTCTGTATCTCCACTGTAAAAGTGGCTGCCTTTTAGCTGAAGGTTTTATTTAATACAACCTTCAGTTTTAGCAACATGGCCAAATTAAATTACAATTTTAAATCTCACTTCGACATTTCAAAGATAATCAAAAAACCCATAGGAATGCTTGTTATTATTTAATTGAAGTATGAATCTAAGTGGCTTTACACCTCATTTCGGTCTATCCTTCAGATATTATATCTTATCACAGCGTTATGTCTTATTCTAGATGGTCACTATCATACTGAACATTTCAGTTCATTTTGCAAGGTTAGCATAATTTTAAAAGAAAATGTGATGTGTATATGTACAGAGACATGCACAGTCACTCATGGAAAAATACCATAATTAGTTTGACTTGTGCACATACTGTACTTACAGGAATATAAACAATCAAAATTTAAGGTTTTATTAGCAATATACTAATTATGATAAAGATGATGGCTTTGTAATGTGATTGTGGTTAAACTAAACTACAACTCTCCAAATCCCTCCCTTCTGTTTATATCCTGGTGACTACTGTGTAACATCCATGTCATGGCTAGTAGTATGGCTCTTCTTGGAATGTAAAGGCAGCTGGATTGACAACTTTTTACCTTCTTTTGAGTCTTTTATATTTTGAATTCCTGGTCAGAAATCTTCATCTTTGAGGTACAGGGCCCAATTTACTCAAGAAAATATTATCAGAAATATAGAAGTCAATACAAAAGTAACATATAAAGTTTGCCTTTGTCCTTTTCAGTTTCCATTTTATGTGCACCAATCCCAACCTATTTGTAATCTTCCACTGGGACTGCCTTCTGGATGAACTTTAAACTGTGTTGTGAAAAGCAAAGATGGACTGCCATTCAAGACTGTTAAATTAGCTTTGTGCAAGCCAGTGCCATTGATGAATTGATAAATATGTGCAATATATCATGATGCATATGAGAAGTTACATATGTGTATGTGTGTATGTGTTGGTTCTTGGAACAATGGGCTTTGTTCTCTGATTTGATTGAAAAACAATGAATATTATTTCTGGTGATACTGAAGACTATGATAAACTATAGTCTAACACAGTAAAAACTATTCAAATTATTAACATTAGACACCTGAAATAAAGTACCTCAAGACACAGAACTCTGTGTGGGTAAATATTTATTTATCTTAAAACACTGTAATTACAATACTTATAAGAGAACTGGTTGGGTGATTTTAGTTACACTGGGGAACTTAGGAAAATAAACAGAGAGCCCCAGGACATCAAATTCTCAGCTCAGACTTTCATTGACTCAGAAAGAAACCTTTGTCTCCCATAGCTACAAGGTCAAGATTTTTGAAAAACATTAAAAAAAATAATTTCAAGGTTGAATTTTTAAAGTGACTTCATTACGATGCAAATTACCTTTCCAGACTTAACCTTGTCAAAGTCGGGTGTTGAGGGAGGAGTCAATCAATGGGACTCCTGAATGGAATGCTGCAGGATGGCATGGAAACATAGGGTCAATTTCAATGAAGCTGGGAATTTTAAAACTCACACTGGAAACCTTTAGATCCTCAAGTTGTAGTGAGTCTCCTCTGCCCACAACAGCAGCTTAGTGCCCTCCTCATAAGTTTAGTCTCAAAAGCCTGAAGAACCTGTAACAGCTTCCCTGATTTGCAAGTCACCACTGAATCTTCACAGGACCCTCTGTCTTCACCTAAGTGGCGAATAGGGGACACTTTAGCATTTTAAGGAGCTTAGAGTCACTGTTCTCTGTAGATCAGAATTTATAGTGGAGAGTAAAGCAATGAATTGGGAAAGCTAAATGCAATGGCGATAATTGGAATTGGAATTGACAAGGGGCCTGATGGAAGTATTCATTTGCCAAAGGGTAGACGGTGTAGTTCTCATGTGGAATGTGCAGCAATAATCATTATAATGTGACTCCTAAAGTACTGGGACATTTATTGGTTGATCACAATTACAGTATGGAAAGAATTGAACACATGGAGTTTATTAGATTCTTCCTAGATCCATATAGACAGGGGTATATTGAAATGCATAAAGAAAAACCTAACCTGCATCATAAAAATTGAGAATCATGATCTCTCGATTCTCATACTTGAATCTGTTAAAAAATCTCAGAACTCTTGGAGTGAAGAGAGTGTCATTTCTCCTGGGGGAAGAACCTTGTTACATAGACAAAAATCTGCACTGCTTAATCTGTCTCACACACTTCTCAAAGGGACCTGTGGCTGCTTGCCATGGTTACTATGCATTAAAGAAAGGAATACAATCGGACGTTTCAGGGATTACTGGATATTGGCTCTCAAATGCCAGTCATTCCAGGAACCCCCAGAATCAATCAGTCAGAATAAGGGCCTATTAAGGTCAAGCTTATTTCCTAGAGGGATTAGTGGGTGCTGAATGTATTATGTAATATTTTCCCCAATCCTAGAAATCATAACTAAGATCAAGATACTCAGCAACTGGCAAAATCTTCCTGACCCATTCATTTGGGAAAAGCATATGAAAAGTCTCTAAAGCTGCTTCTACATAGGAAAATAGCAAGCTAAAACCTTCAGCCTTCCTATGGATTTGAAGATTATTCATATTATTGTCAAGGACTTGATGGTGATTCCACCGTTTTCCCATCCTACTCAAACATATATGCCTGTACAGAAAAAAAAAATCCAAACCACATACTGAGTAGACATAATATATTCTTGTAGAGGTTAGCATTCCCATTGTAGAAACAAACTACCTGACATGCGCCATATGAAAGGGAGGAGGCTTATTTGAATATGGCTTCTGTCCATGTCTCCAAGGCAGAAGCATCATGGCGGAAAGGTCTGGTAGGGAGAAGCTGCTGACTTCCTGGCAGAGGGGACACAGGGCACAGTGCGGGAGCACCAGGGGATGATCCAAGGCTCTGCTCCGGAGCCCACTATGTTCCAGTTGGCCTGACCGCCTAACATCATTCAGCTTGAACACCGTGGATCGAGCCACTTCTAAATACTGCCTAGTGATCACACCCCGCAATCCAGACACCTCTCCAGGAGGGTCTTACTCCAGCCAAGTTGACCATTAAGAATAACTGGTACAGTTTTTATCATGGCAGCTTTATAGTAGAGTTTTAAATTGGGAATTGTAATACCCCCTGCCATGTCATGGTTGCTTAGAATTGCTTTTGCTATTCTAGGTTTCTTGTGGTTCCAGATGAATTTTTGTATTATTTTCTCTAGCTCTGTGAAGTATACCGTTGGAATTTCAATTGGAATTGCATTAAATCTATATAGTAGCTGTGGGAGTATA
>PVIC010024385.1:0-26083 GCA_004025085.1 Thryonomys swinderianus | reverse complement strand
GGCACTGTGGTATGTGGTATTGATTGCTGGTGGGCGTGAGTCACAACACCCAGCATTGTATGTATTTACCGGGGATCAAACTCAGGATTTTGTGTTTGCAAGGCAGGTGCCGGAACCACTGAGCTAAATCTCCAACCCTCTTTGAATCATTTTAAGAAGACATCTGACCTCATGGATTCTCCCTCAAGAAGACTTAGGGTCTCCAGGGTTCTCTAGATGACAGTTTGAGGACCTTGGCCAATGTTCTAACAACACTAGAGGAAAGGATTTCTTTTACCCCTTATTAGGTTTTAGGAAAGCTGTTTTATCTTCAAAAGAAATACAATGTTTTTATTGCCTGAATTTGGATATAGAGTAATAATTTTAAAGTAAAATTCAGATGTTTATTGTAAATAGTCAATTTATGATTTCTAGCAATGACCAGGCTTAGGAAAATGTCAAAAATACTGTTTTCATTATATAGTAGCAAGAACATTATTGTCAGAGCTTTAAAGCTGTCATTTTTTAAGGAGGCCCATAATATTCCTTGTAAGGAGTGACCACCTTGGTTGAATGGTGCTTTCATACCCAGGTAGCCCATACTGCAATGTATCTGCTCTACTTGGAAGCTCCTCATTTTCAACTTTTTACTCAGAACATTTGATTTTCTCTAAAACTTTCTGAAATCTATAAGCAGTTTATTGAGGGTGGACTTTTGTAATCTGTGCATGATTTCAAAATTCTGAAATTGTGACCAGGACTGATTGCAGCATCATGAAACAGATATTTCTTGTCTCTGAAAAGGTTGTGCAATGGAGTGGGTGGGCCAAATACTAATGCCAGAGGCCCTGGCTCTGCATACCTAACTAGTTTTTCAGGTGATAAAAGCTGTCACAGAAAACAGCTTGATAGGGGCCAACTAACATATAGAATTGGCTCTGTTTCCTCAGGGGCTAGCTCAGTATCCAAGTTGGAGGCTCACCATCTAGCTAACACTTGTGGGTGGTTAGACTGATGTTCCCAGCTAGTCTCTTGGAAGCAGTTAAGGCACCCAGGATTTTGGTTTAAAAAAAAAAAAAGGAAAGATAACTATAATACCAAGGATCTCCTTTTTCCTAAGGGATTGTGATTGAAGAGAAAGTTTTTGACTCTAATAAGTCTTTGTGAACATTCCTATTGAGTGTGGACACTCAATGAAAACCATATAGCCCAAGATGTCTTCTGAAGAGATCTTGACTCTATATCCAGATTAGATGAAGAAATCTTTTCTTTTCTTTCTTTCTTTTTTTTTTTTTTTTGTGGTACTAGGGGTTGAATCTGGGACCTTGCACTTGTAAGCCAAGAATCAGACCAAATGAGCTAAATCCCCAGCCCAAATGAAGAATTCAACTCAACATAAAAGAAATATATTTTAGTATACGTGCTGCTGAAGTGAGTACAACATAAAAGAAATATAAACAACCTGATAAAATATAAGTAAAGGAGTTCAGCAGACATTTCCAGAGAAGATACACAACACATGAAAAGATATTCAACATCATTAGTTAGGAAAATGCAAATAAAAACCATAACAAAGGACCATTCATACTGCAAAGTTCTGGTTTTTTGCAATGCTAAGGCCTGGAGCATACTTGGCAAGTTCTCTACTACTGAGCTACATCCTCAAGTGGAAAATAACACATATAGGCAAGAAAATGGAAATCTCCTATAATGCTAGTAGAAATGCTGGTAGTCAAGTAGAAAATTTGATGGTTCTTCAAAAATTAAACAAGAATTATCAAATGACTGAGCAAGTCATTCCCAAAGGACTGAAAACAATGTTCAAACAAAAATTTGAACATAGCAGCAGTACTCATAACAGCCAAGAGGTAGAGACAACCCAATAGTCATCAAATGAAGCATGGATGAACATTATGATATATACCCTTAATCAGTTTATTAAAGAAGGAACTTGCTAACATATGGATGAATCTTGAAAACATAAAAAGAAAAATACTTGATAATTCCAAAGTATCAAAAAATTAAATTTACTCAAGGTATCAAAAAGTTAAATTTATAGAAACAAAAAGAATTATAGGTGTCCAGGTAAAAGGAAATGAGGAATGGTAGGTCAATCCTGAATGGATTCAGAATTCTGGCTTGGAAGATGGAGTGTTCTGGAGCTGGGTGATGGTCAATAAAAATGTGCATAATGCTATAGAATTTTACACATTAAAAACAGTTCGCTCTAGCAGGACATGGTGGTGCATGTTTGCAATCCCAGCTCTTTGGAAGACTGAGACAGGAGGAACACAAGTTCAAAGCCAGCCTGGGCAGTTTAGAAGACCTGGTCTCAAATTTTATATTTTTTAGAGGGCTATAGAAGTTCATTGGTTGAATCCATGTGCAAGGTCCTGGGTTCTATTCTTCTTGCTGCAAACAAAAGAGAAACAAACAAAAAAAGACCCACAAAAGTTAATTTTGTTATGTATATTATACCATAATATTAAAAAAACTAAATATTAAAACATGGTACTATAGGGCTGGAGATTTAGCTCAGGGGTTCTGGTGCCTGCCTTACAAGCGCAAGGTCCTGAGTTCAATCCCAGTAACCACATAGAATGCTGGGCGTGGTGACTCACGCCCACCAGCAATCAATACCACATACCACAGCGTTGGGCATGGTGGCTCACGCCTGTAATCCCAGCACTCGGGAGGCAGAGACAGGAGGATTGCTGAGTTCATGGGGGCTTGCCTGGGCTACATAGTGAGCTCAGGGCCAGCCTGAACTACAAAGCGAGACCCTGTCTCAAAAAAAAGAAAAAAGAAAGAAAAAACCCCCCCAAAACATGGTACTATAATGATGAACCTAGAAACACCATGGTAAATGAAAGAAGCAACACCTAAAAGAACACATATTATCTGATTCAATTTATAGGAAACACCCAGGACAAGTAAATCTGTAAAAAGAGAAAACAGGTTGATGGTTTCAAGGGACTCCAGGGGAAGGAATGGGAAGTGACTGCCAGATGGGACAGTCAGTCTCTGGGGTGATGAAATCTAGATAAAGGCGAGGTTTCCAAATTGCAAATGCACTCATGTCACTGAAATGTGTTTTTAAAATGATTGACTGTATTTGTGTGAACTTCACCTTGTTATTTTTTTTTTTGAGCAGGAGACGCTCTTTCAGGGTGAGTGTGGGTCATTCTTACCTGAAGCTTTCACTGAGTTGTATTTATATCATGAGTAGTGAATATTGTCACCAAGCCTGTGATAATAGTTTCTTAATTGTTGAAGTTTATACGTGTGCTTAGAAAAAAGATGCTTGGAAAATGTATTGGAAATGCATCATCTTGAAAGGGTAGGTAGCCAGAGGTGACCCCACTCAATGCAGTGTGAGCCGAGATGGAGAAATGCTGAACCCAGGGGAGCTGAGCTGTGTGGCAATCTCCTCAGGATGACCCAGGAGACAAGGGCACACCCAGAATCGGGATGAGAGGCTGGACTTCCAGCATTCGCTCAGATGGGATGAGACCCTTGTGCCCTAGAAATTAAAGGACAGAAAATGTTGGGACATTTGATTTACACCAAGAAATATGCACCCAGCATTTATCTGCCAGGAGAATGACTTCTGGAGAGGCTCACACCCAGAACAGAATACAGACTCATCCAGCAGCAACACTTTCTAACCCAGAGAAGGGTACTGATCCTGCATCTGGGCAGCTGCTCACCCCTGAACACTCAGGAAAGAGTTCATGCGACAAATTCTGTGTCCTCACTTTTGGCCTGTGATTCTAGCCTGGTGGTGGCAAGGAGCTGTGCTGAAATCCTGGCAGCGGTGGGGGAAATGGTTTGAGTCACAACAGGAGTTACTTGGAGAGGGTGGGGCCTAGAGAAAACTCCGTTGCTCCAGTTGGAGATCAATGTGGAACTGTCAGGAACACAGGTCTGTTGATATTAACTGCAACGCACAACTGGGTGGCTCCCTGCAGTAGAGGCTCCACACAGGCAGGAGCTTGTTCAGAGCCGTTTGTCTAGTATCTAGAACACCAGCAGGGTGTTCTCACCTGGCACACAGCAGGTGAGAAAAATAATTGTAGGTAGCAGAATGAGAGGCAGGGAAGAAAGAGAGGAGTTGACCCGAGCTTTGCACTAGGATACTTGATTAAAACCGCCCATGCAATTGGACCGGAGGGTTAGCTCAGTGGTTCCGGCGCCTGCCTCGCAAGCGCAAGGTCCTGAGTTCGATCCCCGGTAACCACATATAATGCTGGGCGTGAAGACACGCCCACCAACAATCAACACCGCATACCACAGTGCCGGGCGTGGTGGCTCACGTCTGTAATCCCAGCATTTGGGAGGCAGAGACAGGAGGATTGCTGAGTTCGCGGCGGCTTGCCTGGGCACCATAGTGAGCTCAGGGCCAGCCTGAACTACAAAGACAGACCCCGTCTCAAAAAAAAAAAAAAAAAAAAACCCGCCCATGCAAGACTACCAGAAAGCACTAAAAAGAAAGCTAGACTACCAACTCTGCCTCCAGTCAAGGTGGTTGGGTCATTTCCTTCATTACAATCCACTGAAGGGTTTCTTATTATTGTTTTTTAGTTTATTTTTATCTTTACTGGTACATTGTAGATACACATCTTGATCACACTCAATATTGGGAATTTGTACCAGTATATGACATGATTTAATTCTCATTTTTTCCATTCCCCTACCAACCCCCACTCCCACCCCTAAATACATAAGCTTTGTTTTCCTTTTTTTATTACCATCATATTTTTCTTTACCCCTCATTACTCACCCTTCCACCACATTTCTCTTTGAATATTTTCTATTTCACAATATCTATCATACATTCTAGAACTCATTAACATCTTCAGTTTCTCACACCAGAGAACAGATATGATATTTACACATCTGTGACCTATTTATTTCACTTATGAGTATGTCCTGAAGGTACGTCCATTTGAGTATAAATAACTCAAGCTTATCATTCTTTAAGTCAGAGTAATACTCCATTTTATAGAAAAACCACATCTTTATCCAGTTTCCAGTTGATGGGCATTTAGGTTGTTTCCAAGATTTAGCTATCAGAATTGTTTTGTTTTTCAATACCAGGACCTTCACTGAGCTACACCCCCAATATGTATATTTTTATTTTAAATTTTGTTTCCTTAAATTGCCCAGACTGGTCTTGAGCTTGTGATCCTCCTGCCTCAGTCTTCCAGAGTGCTGGGTTTGGAAGTGCATGCCACTGTGTCTGGGTGTTTTTGCTTGTTTGTAATTTTAATATTTATTAATACATGTTTACAGTGCATAATAGTTACATTCATTATGGGGGATTAGTATATCTACATATTATATTATATCTTAATTCTTTTCATTTTTGATTTTTATGTTCTCTCTTTTTCCTTGTTTTCAGATAGTTTTTCACTTAAAGGTCCATAAAAATTCCTTTCATATACACAATTAAAAAATGAGAATCAAAAAACTACGATTTAAAGGATATTATTTGATGTGTCCACGTTTAGTATTTCTGGGACACTTACCAAGGTGAAATAGTTTACCTTTTAACATCGGATAAGTTTCAGATTTTCAAGTGCAACTCATTGACTGCATACCACGAAGGCCAACATCAAAGTGATAGGCTATGTGTTCTCATATCTAGTTGGTACCAGTGCTGTGAAGTCAGCATAAACCATAGAACTGGCACTACTTTTCAGGTGATTGGGGCAACCAGGGAAGTTCAGAAAGCCCTTTAAACAATAGTGAAGACTTTTAAGCCAAATGTTCATCCACCCTGTGTGAGCTCCAACATCCAGGGATGTGAGAGTCTGTGTAACCTTCTATTCCAAAACATTCTCATCCCCTACACAGAAAAGGCCTCCATTCACATTATTAAGCATCATACACAGACTCTTGGTAAGTCTATAAGATTTTCATGATCACCTTTTTTCAGAAGGCAATTTGGCTCTGTTAGTTACAATTAATAGCATGTCCTTGGACACAACCATGTATAACAGACAGGAAAAATAACAGAGCCTCAGGACATGTGCAGCCTTATTGAAGAAAACAAAAAAGAAAAGAAAACACAAGAAACAAAGAGACAAAGAAAAAAACCCTGAAATCAGTTAATGAGCAAACTGACCTACCCAGTCTGTGAGAAATACAGATGTTGGCAAAGATTTGCTACTTGGCCTAACTTCGGGTAGGTTTCTGAGCTTCCTCCTGGTCCATGTAAAATCTGTAGCTGCCCCTGTAAAATCCAGTTTTAATCAAGAACTCTGCTAATTTAGCTTAGCAGGACTCTCTACCCTTGTTATTTGCTCTAAGTGATGATTCCCCTAGTCCTCTAGGTTGTAACTATTGCCCTGGCCTGCCGTCAGCAGGAATCATTAGGTGGGTTTAGCTCAATCCCGTCTACACATTTTAGACATTTTCCACCCACTGATACCCCCCAATGTTCCTCAGCTGTCCAATTCCTTGTCCGTGCTATATCCACAGATGAGACTCATCTCTTTACCCAACTGCAGGATCCTGCTGCAGTTGTTCCTGGACTGATTGCCATGGTATTGCATACCTGGTTTTATCAATTCTCACAAGAATGGGTTGGGGCCCAAGATTTGCTCTTGAAGTTGTCACTGGACTCTGCCTAGCTTCCAGGCACTTGCTCGCCAGGGGAGATTTTCCTCATCCGACCTCTAGAATGTCCCTCATGTTCCCTACTTGCCTGTTACCCATGAGAAAATAGTAGCCTGGTGTGCTCAGGTGGTGCAGTCCTTGAACTCTGCTTGCTCTCTGCTTTGATCCAGCCTCACATCCTATACAATGGAGTCTTCTTCCTTTTGCCCAGAAATCAGCTGCCTGCTCCCCAGACACTGCCACCTTCCACTGCAGGACTAGCCTCAACTCCTGCTTAGTCTCCTATGTCCACTCTAGCCTCACATCCCATCCTGTACACTAGAATTGGAGAGTTCACTGTAAAGTTTGGGTAGGTCAGAGTTACACAGCTTTCATCCTGAACTTTTTACACGTCATACACATCTTGATACCCCTCATCTGAGGTGAAACAGCCCAGTTGGTCATCTCATAAGAGATCATGGAGCAGGAGATGGGTTTGAGGATCACCTTCCTTCCCCTGCTACACTGATTCTTTAAGGTGCTTTTATATCAACACGATCTAGTGTCTACAAAGAAATCAGATCTTGAACTAACAGGTTTGACGTGTGTTTCATGATTAAATTGGACTAGATACAGTCTGCATTTATCTTATTTTCCATTGTGTAAGGACATTAAATATCATCATGGTTTTCTTAAAAATTACTGAATTTACCAGATGTTAAGATATTTTACGATATATTATGACAATGTTTGTGCAAATAATTTCACCTTTCATATACTGCATTTAGAAAAGTTTGCTCTGAAAACCTATAGTAAAATATTCTTAAGGTGAAGGAGGTTGGAAGCAATGTCTTTTGGTTATTACACTTAGTTTTTTAAAACAGGGTCTTGCTGTTCAGGCTGGCCCTGAACTTGCCGTGATTCTCCTGCCTCAGCCTCAGAGGTGATCCTCCTGCCTCAGCCTCCTCAGAGTGCGGGGATTGCTGGTGTGGAATATCATGCCAGACTTGACCATTATATTTATATTTCAATGTTAATGAAACTACATCATACTCTGCAAAATAATAAAAACTCTTAATAATTTCTCCAGGTAATCAATATTTTATCATCTATAATCTTTTAATATATCTACTTGGTTGTGGTGTATTTCTTTTTTTTTTTTTTTTTTGAGACAGGGTCTCGCTTTGTAGTTCAGGCTGGTCTGAGCTCACTGTTAGCCCAGGCAAGCCTCAGACTCAGCAATACTCCTGTCTCTGCCTCCTGAGTGCTGGGATTACAGGCATGAGCCACCACACCTGGCACTGTGGTATGTGGTGCTGATTGCTGGTGGGCGTGAGTCACCACGCCCAGCACTCTATGTGGTTACCGGGATCGAACTCAGGACCTTGCACTTGTGAGGCAGGCGCCGGAACCACTGAGCTAAATCTCCGGCCCTGTGGTGTATTTTTTTTTTTTTTGAGTCAGGGTTGCACTTTGTAGTTCGGGCTGGCTCTGAGCTCACTATGTAGCCTAGGCAAGCTTCGAACTCAGTAGTCCTCCTGTCTCTGCCTCTCGAGTGCTGGGATTACAGGCGTGAGCCACCATGCCCGGTTTGTATTTCTTGATGCACAGAATCCACATCTGATTTGGAAATTTATTGTATCTTCCTCTCATTTTGTGTTTTCAGTCTCATGGGCTTTGATAGGCTTGATGGTTGGATTAAAAAAACCTTCAGCTTTTTCATGGTGTAGTGACCTACGTCTACAATTCCACCACTGGAAACTGGGGCAAGAAGATCATGAGATCAAAACCAGTCTGGAATATATAATGAAACCCTCTCTCAAACAAAAGAAAACATTGGAACAAACAAATCTACTCCAGCTTCCTACACAAGGTATACAGTTGGCCATTGATTTTAATTCAGGTCACAGTAAAGCAGTTACACTTCCATGGAAAGAAGACTAAACTTGGAATTGCACTCTCATTAACAACTAACATCAAATAAATCATCCCTGATAAGAAATGTCTTATAGGCAAAAATGCAATAGTAAGCCACTTTGAGCATTTGAAGGGCCCTGCTCCCAGTCAGTGAGCTCCTATTTGACATGAAAGAGCAATAGAAAATAATTCAGTACCTTATTTAACAGATAAATCCACAGAGATGAAGTAATTCAGCCATGATGACACTGGTTTTAGTGGCTGAACTTGTGGGAACTGGACAAAAATTCAAAAGTAAGTGGAGCTTTATGGTGGTTTTGAAACCTGATTTCAAGCCAATTGATCAAATATGAAAACAGTGACTTTGCACTTCATATGTCCTATTAGGAAATGAAAGATTACTTAGCACAAGAACAAGTATTTAAAATAAGAATAAAGGAAATAAAGTTGGTGTACTAAGGATAATGGAATACTTTCTAAATTTCTTGGAGAATTGCAGTAAACCCAGAGGACTCCTGTAAAGTGCTTTCATGTCAACAGGATTCCACAGACTCTCAGCTCTGAGCAACCCTCACATCTGTTCATACTGGCACTCTGAACCTATCAATATTGCTCTGTCCTTAGGTCTAAGTCCCAGTGATGTATCTGGTGGGCTCCTGCCCAAATCTACCCAATCTCTGGGTCTCTTTCTTGGGAAGATGTCCCTGTGCCCCTGAGTCCAGTGCCTCTTAGTCAGTCCCGTACCTGCTGGAGTTCTTCTCATCTCCAGCAGGAGAAGAGTGCCCTTCTTCCATTCTGGATGAGTTGCATTTCAGTATCATCAAAACCCATTACATTCAAGTCAGTAACACAGGCCTGTTTTGTACATTTCTCATCCATTTTAACAGGTCCAACTTGTGAGATGATGTTTTCTGGTAATGGCAACTCTGGGTCATTCTAGCTTGACTTGAATCTGGCTTGACTTGAATCTAGCTTGACTTGAATCTGGCACCATATTCTGGCTTAGGGGCCATAGTCAGTTTCTGGTTCCTTGCACTTGCACCCACATGCTTGTCCTGAAAATTCACTGGCTGGCATGCAATAAGTTCTATTAAAGTAGGATTATTGTTTTGAGTTGATACTGGGTGAACAACTGCAAATAGGACACTTACTCATCCTTAAGATGCTTGTAGGCTAAACGGTCAGTTGGGTTTATTTCAGTTCAACTATTTGTTCATGGATAAACAATAAAACTTATTGTCCCCAAAAGATAAATGTTCATAGAGGCCAGTCGTTGTACAAAAATAATTATAGTAAGTGCAATAAAAGAGAAAAGTAACCAGGCGTGGTGGCTCATGCCTGTAATCCCAGCACTCGGGAGGCAGAGACAGGAGGATTGCTGAGTTCGAGGCTTGCCTGGGCTACATAGTGAGCTAAGGGCCAGCCTGAACTACAAAGCGAGACCCTGTCTCAAAATAAACAAAAAAAAAAAAAAGAGAAAAGTATACAAGGAAGGGACAGAAGATACAGGAAGGGTAACTGGGAGATTTGAAAGTGATCATCATGTGATGCAGACTGCCCTGGCCTGCATTTCCTAAAGTCTCCCCACTGGACAGCCAGAGTGAAGTCAATGCCAAAGGCCTTTCCACTCACAGCACTGACAGCAGTAAAGCATGCAAACAAAAAGAAAGTTGGGGTGTGAGTCAACATTTGCAATATTAACATTAAACAAATAGAAAAGGCTTGGATGACCAGGAGGGGGAGGCAGTACTAAACATGGGAGGGATTGCAGTGCTCAGCAAGTCAGCAGTACATGGCAGACTGGGCTGTGGCTGGAGCTGGATTTCCAAGATCCAGAATTTTCTTCCCATGCAGAGGTTTTCAGTTTTTTCTTGTTGGCGGCCATAGTTTAGGTATTGAATGCCTTCCCTCCCCCTCCCCCTCCCCCGCCTATATGGTAAATGTTTAGACCCTAAAGTGGTGCTAGTATGAGGTGGGGCTTCGCAGGATGTCCTTAGGTCTTTAGAGGTGTGTCCTCAAAAGGATTTTGTTCCTCAATCCCTTCATCTTCCTCTTTTACTCTCTGGTTTGTGATATAGATGGGTTTACTCTGCCACAAGTTCAAAAGTGCCATCTGGCAAGCCCAACAGGGACCAAAGCAATGAACACACCTCTTCTTGGACTGGAAACTCTAAAACCATTAGTAAGAAAAAAAATCTTTTCTCTTTATAAAATAATTATCTTGAGTATTTTTTTATTGCCACAGAAAAGTAGCACACTTTTTTTAAAAGAAAAAAAATATAAAAATGCACACTGTTGGGCCGGAGATTTAGCTCAGCGGTTCCGGTGCCTGCCTCGCAAGCGCAAGGTCCTGAGTTCAATGCCGGTAACCACATACAATGTTGGGTGTGGTGATTCACGCCCATCAGCAATCAATACCACATACCACAGTGCCGGGCGTGGTGGCTCACGCCTGTAATCCCAGCACTCGGGAGGCAGACAACGGAGGATTGCTGAGTTCCAGGTTTGCCTGGGCTACATAGTGAGCTGAGGGCCAGCCTGAATTACAAAGCGAGACCCTGTCTCAAAAAAAAAAAAAAATCCACACTGTTCAACCCCTCTACATTTTTAAGTGGACATTTACATTTCTTCATTATTAGTTTATAGATGCAAAAATACGTTTTCTAGGATACTACAGACAGATTTTCAACATATTTTTGTCAAACTTTTTTTTCCTTACTGGGAACAAAACCCATGGCACTTACACTGAGCTATAATCGTAGCCCTGTATTTGAGATAGGATCTTGCTATATCACTAAATTAGCTAAACTAAGCTTAAATTGGCATCTCCATGTCTCAGCCTACTAGAGTAGTGGAATTACAGGCATGTACCAACACACTGGCTTTTTGCCATAGACTGAAACCATTCGGCTTGTTTTCTTTTTGAAAACTAACCACTCTTTGACCTGCTTGCCAAAGCCAATCCCCACTGTCAACCTCTCAGTCAAATCCAAGTCACAAGGCAGTGGCAATAATAAAGTACAGGCACAGATGACTTAGAATAAATAGGGCACATCAGTCATTGGATGTAGGAGTGGGAAAAGACAGGTAGGAGGTGAGCAAGGGGAAGATTTGATAACTGACTATGACAGGTGGCAGAGAGGAGGGGCTGGGCTGACCTATATCAGCAGCAGCTCCTGCTTTGGGCATAGAGATTGTTATCACTCCTATTGTGAAGTCTACAGGGATGGCAGGTAGCAGCTGTACAAATATCCAGCATGTGAAACATGGAGGCAGGAAGCATTCTTTAAATTTCTTTTTAAAATTTGTACTGGGGACTGAACTCAGGGCCTTTACACTGAGCTACATTTCAGCTCTGCTTTATTTTATTTATTTATTTATTTGTTATTTTATTTATTTATTTATTTATTTATTTATTTATTTATTTATTTATTTATTTATTTATTTTTGTGGCACCAGGGATCCAACTCGGGCCCTTGTGCATCTAAGGTTGGCGCGGTACCACTTGAGCTAAATTGCCAGCCTCTATTTGGTATCTTGAGGCAGGATCTCCCTAAATCTCTAAATTGCCTAGGTTGGGCTTGAATTTGCAATCTTCCTACCTCTGCTTCCAGGGTGCTGGGATTACAGGCAAATTCCTAACTTTTTGTGGGGTTCACATACACTAGTGAATAAACCTTGTCTGCCTGGGTCACACAAAATTCCACCCTTTCTTATAAAATGTTTTACCACTCAAAGTGATTCCAGATCATTCTAGTATGTAAAACAGCTCCGCATAATTTTTTCTCAGTGTAAATCACATCCGCTTTTACCCTGGTGCTAGAAGGAATGTGAAGAGCTGAGGAGATATAGCTTTAAAAAATCTCCATCAAGAAAAGTGAGCTAAAATGAATCCTCTCATGCATGACTGATATTTCACAGGAAGTATAAAAAATACATTTTAATTAGAACTTCACTTGAAACTAACCTGTATGAAAGTAAGTTTATGCTAATAGGTTATATTTGTGATTATAAATTAATGGATTAAGATGAATACAATGTGCTTTAACCACATGGACAAATACTGTAGGACAATTTGTTATCACCTCACATCGGGGATGCTCTGGAGGGGGAGGAGCCAGATCACTGAAAAACCACGAAGAGGTACAGTTCCCTTCAGTTTGGCTTGGAACTGAGCTGTGTCCATGTCGCTGTGCATTTACTTCTCAGCAGAAAAGGCCAGCAGTGGAAGACCTCTATACCTTACTAGGTAAGCTTTTAAGAAATTCAAATCATAAAGTAGATATGGATATAAAATTAGAGATAATAGAGATAAAATTTTCACATCTCATTCATTATAAAATGACCACAAAAGGAACTTTTTAGGGCAATTGAGCTATTCTGTATGGTTTTGTGGTAGTTGATGCATAATGTTAGCCATTAATAAACCCCAAAGAAGTGTACACTACAAAGAGTTTTCTGTGCACAATTTAAAGAGAGGTCCTGGACAGGATGAGCTTGTGATGAACAAATAATTATATGGCACAATCTCACTAAAGGGGGTGAGGAAAAAGAAGTCAAAAACTTCAGAGAACTATTTTGATTTGACAGTATAGAGATCTAGACAAAGAAAGCCACATGTAAATACTATGTCTAGTCAATAAATTTGTTTTCACAGAATTTCCAAAACTATATGTATATTCCAATTATGCAGAGTCATTCATCAACAAAGAGAATATTTTTACACAGTGGACAGAAGTACAGGGGGGAGGTAGGGAGGGAGAGAGATTTCAGATGCTACTTAGTTATTCCCAGATTACTGAATAAAAAAAGAAAAGATAAGGCATTACTCTCCTAAGAGCTTTACATTAATTATTTCAATAAACACAATAATCTTACAGATACTTTTTTCAGTTTATAGCTGTAAAACTGATACTTAGAATGTTCATAAAGTTTAAACATCAGTGAGCACACTGTATAAAATTCAAAGTCGAGGAAACTTCCTTAGGTTCTAAATCTGAATGTTTCTATCAAGATGATTATTTGGAATATCCTTATGATCACTTATAGAAGACTACAGAAATATACCCAGTTGATGAGGTTTTTGTCGTTGAATGACTCTGTATAATTACAAATAAAGAGGATGAGAGTTCAACTGTAATACAACCTCACATACAAAGATATAAAAATGTATGTATGGCTGGGCGTGGTGGCTCATGCCTGTAATCCCAGCATTCGGGAGGCAGAGCCAGGAGGACTGCTGAGTTCCAGGATTGCCTGGGCTACATAGTGAGCTCAGGGCCAGCTGGAACTACAAAGTGAGACCCTGTCTCAAAAAAAAATGTATGTAAAAAAGAGGATCAGCAGATAACAATGAAGAGGGTGATGTAGAAAGAAAATCCCAACAGGCTCAATACAGTCATTCTACTTAGAGAAGCCAAGAGATAGATTAATTCCCTTTAGGGACTGGAGTAAACCCATTTTACTAGAAGAGATTGGAAAATAACTTCAGACCCATGGTACATGTGTTGTTTGTAATTCATTACACACATATGCACATATAAAGTCGTATGTTTTGTAACTTTATAAGGGAGCTAAAGTAAAAGTCAGGCATGGTTGCAAGCACATGCCTGGAATCCCAGCACTGAGGCAGAAGCATTGCCTAATCTTTGCAAGACATTGTCTCACATCAAAAACTAAGGGCTAGGAATTAGCACAGTGTGAAGGCCCTCAGTTCAATGTTCTATATTCACCCCCAAAAGTAAATATTGAATAATTTTTGATATGCAATTACATAATATTCTCTATGTGATCAGCAACACCATCCTAATAAGCTGGATGTTTATATCTCCAAGTATATAATGAGGATTGGAGAGGCTAAGTAACCTACCCAAATTTACACAATCAGGTTCAATAAGCACACTCATCCACACAAAGACACACATAGCTAATGATGGAGATACACTGAGACAAATGCATCATGAACCAATTTTGTTGTGTTGGAAGCATCAAAATGTACTTATACAAACTAAAATGCCTACAACGCTGCCAGGTGCTATCTGCTGGGGCCATCTTTGCATATGCTGTCTGAAATCTGCTAAATGTCATTATGAATATATGAAGGTATGTGTATCTATATATACACACATATATAAATAACTGTAGTGTATATCCCTTCCATAATCCCCTCTGCTTGAGTATGGAAACATCATTTCTGATTAGTTGCTGATCAGATGACTTACTTGGTGAACAGGGAGATGATCCAAGATTGGACTGATCTAATCGAGTCTTTTAAAAACCCTGGTGTTTCAGAGAGAAATCTGAAGGAGTAAACCACCATCTTGTGGAAAGGACCACAGTAAAGTAAGAAAAGGATGTGAGAGTCTCTAGGAATAGAGAGCAGTATGCAGCTGACAGGATGAGTATGGGTTCCTCAATCATAAGACCGCAAGAAGATGAATTCTGGCAATAGCTTGATGTGCTAGTCAGGTTTTAGTTTTTGTCATGAAATACCTGAGAATATTACTTAGAAGAAACTTCAAAGCTTCAGAGGTCACTGGTCCCTGGTGGCAGAAACACATAGTGGAGGAAGTCTGTCCACCTCATGGTGTCTGGGAAACAGAGAAAGGGAAGAAAGGGTAGGGTTTCAATATCTCCTTCAAGGCCATATTCATGATGACTTAATTTTCTCCAAATAGAACTTACCCCTAAGAGGTTCATCCACCTCTCAGTAGTGTCACAGGCTGAATATCAAACCTTTAGCATATGGGCCATTAGGGGAACAATGAAGTCACAAACTCTAATATCTGAGGAAACTTGGTAGAGGATATATACTTCAGAGTCTCTATATGAGTATGAAGTCAGTAGATATTTTGATTTCAGTTTTAGCAGAAGAATTAACTAAAACATTCCAAATTTCAAGTTCATAGATGTTGAGGTAGTACATTTGTATTGATTTAGGTTACTAGGTTTGTAGCAGTTTCTGTGTTTAACAATAAAAAACAAATTGAAGATACATAATTTCATAAATTTTTTTTCTCTTTTTTTTTGAGACAGGGTCTTGCTTTGTAGTTCAGGCTGGCCCTGAGCTCACTATGTAGCTCAGGCAAGCCTCGAACTCAGCAATCCTCCTGTCTCTGCCTCCTGAGTGCTGGGATTACAGGCGTGAGCCACCACACCCGGCTAATTTAATAAATTTTTAAACTTTTTGGTTTTGGTGGCACTGAGCATTGAACCCAGGGTTTTTGTACTGAGATAAATTCCCAGCTCAGTCATGCTCGGCCTGAATGAGGCCATCATAAGCAAACAGGCCACTCTCAGCACACAACACGTTATTCTCAGTCAACAAAACAGATGACCATGAGGAAAATTAAGCAGAGCATAAATCTCCCTGGTGCCAAGAAGCCTGGTGATTATCTGCATTTCTGTGTTTAGAACCCTTGGACTCTCAGTCAAAACATTTACTAATAGCCCCGTTTTCAAGACCTACAAAAGTCTAATTCCCCTCCAGTTAGCTGGTCTCCATCTCTGTCTGTCTGTCTGTCTCTCTCTCTCTCTCTTGATGTCAGGCCATCCACACAATGTAATAAATTCAGTTTTTCCTGGCTAGCTGCTGAAATCTACCTATCATTTAAATCTCTGTTCACAGGTATAAAGCTCTTATTCCTAAAGCTTGTAACCAAGTGCAAGCCTTTTTGCATTTATTTGGAGATGGGGTCTTGTTAAGATTTGACATCCTCCCACCAAAACCTTCCACAGTGTTGGGATTACAGGTGCGGGATATACATCCAATTTTATTTTTTATTTATTTTTTGATATGGGGTCTCACTATGCTGTCAAACCTTGCTTTGAGCTCCTGGGTTTAAGTGGTCTTTCAGCCTCAGCCTCTTGAGGAGCTAGCTGCAAATAGAGGAATGTGTCACTGTGCATAGTTAATTTTTTTTTTGAGACAAGGCTTACTTTGTAGTTCAGGCTGGCCCTGAACTCACTATGTAGCCCAGGCTAGCCTTGAACTCAGCAATCCTCCTGCCTCTGCCTCACAAGTGCTGAGGTTTGAGTCATCTTGCCTGGCATTGTGATGTGTGGTACTGAGGATCGAATTTGGGAACTTGTGCTTGCCAGGCACACAGTGGAACCACTGAGCTAAATCCCTGGCTATACTTTTCTTTTTAATACATAGAAAAATGTGATTTTATTTTTCTGATTATAAAAGTGGTTTTGTAGTCAGAGCAAAAATATCAGGAATTTTTTTTTTTTTTGAGACATGGTCTTGCTTTGTAGTTCAGGCTGGCCCTGAACTCACTATGTAGCCCAGGCAAGCCTCGAACTCAGCAATCCTCCTGTCTCTGCCTCCCAAGTGCTGGGATTACAGGCGTGAGCCACCATACCTGGCACTGTGGTACGTGGTATTGATGGCTGGTGGGTGTGAGTCATCACGCCCAGCATTGTATGTAGTTACTGGGGATTGAACTCAGGATCTTGTGCTTGCAAGGCAGGTGCTGGAACCACTGAGCTAAATCTCCTGCCCATTCAAAACTACTTTTTAAAAGCAAGAGCTATGCAAAAGGCTGAGGGTGTATCCCAATGTAGTTATACATCAAGGAACCAGACATTATGATACCATCATTAAGTATTATTTATAGTTTTATATTTTAGAGTTGCATTTTACTGGGATCTTGCATAAACTGGCATGTAGTAAGTGGAGGAAAAGAGGAAAGATGTTAAATTCATGTTGGTATTTTAAATAAGTGGAATTAGATATTTTTGTATAGATATGGAAGGCAATGTCAGAATCATTAACATGGTTGAAAGAAGTTTTATTTCTTTATTTTTTTTTTGAGACAGGGTCTCGCTTTGTAGTTCAGGGTGGCCCTCAGCACACTATGAAGTCCAGGTAAGCCTCGAACTCAGCAATCCTCCTATCTGGGCCTTCGAGTGCTGACATTACAGGCATGAGCCACCACACCCGTCACTGTATTATGTGGTACTGATTGATGGTGGGCGTGAGTCACCATGCCCTGTATTGTTGTATGTGGTTACTGGGGATTGAACCAGGGACCCTGTGCTTGCTAGGCAGGCGCTGGAACCACTGAGCTAAATCTCTGGCCCAAGAAGCAAGTTTTTGGATCAACAAAAAATGTAATTCCAAAAAGTGACATCAATCTATAGATGAACTGGTCTGTTTAACATGTTGTCACCAGCTATATGGTGGGGATAAACTGCCTGGGATGTTGGGGGAATTTCCTGCTATCAGTGCAAGGCTGAATGCTTCTAACATTGTCTCACAGTGTAGACTAAAGCATCTTCTCCCAAAGTCGAAGAGCAATAAAATCCCTACAGTAAGGGTTAGTCTGGAAAGATTAAGGTCAAGAAACTGTGGTGTTGTTTTTAGAAGGGCCAATTTTGGACATCAGTGTGCTCTGGGAAACAACACTGTGCCAGTTGAACCTGAGGCAGAACAAAATCTTTGGAGTTCCTGTACATTACCTGTTTGTAACAAAACTGTAATATACAAATCAACAGATATAATGGGATGTGCTGTCTCCCACGTTATATCGTCATCTCACTCGAAGTAGGTTACTGTTGTTTTACAGATGAGAGTCATATTCACATTGTTGATAGCAGTAGGCTCTACACTGGAACTAGCACCTATGTATTTTTAAGGCAGTTCCCCTTCACGCATTTGATAGCCCAAGTAAGCACTCTATCACTTTCGCTTCAGCTTTTGGAGAGCAGCGGTATATTACTGAGCACATTATGCTTTCCCGTTCAGGACTTCAGATCCAGAGGCTTTCTCAATGTATCTGTAACTTCTGGGGCCATCAAAAATATTCCTTTCCTGAGCTGGCGCTAGGCCAACACTAGAGCAACTGTCATTACCCAACCCCAAGGTCCAGCACAACCGCCACCTTCCAGGTTCCACTGTCGATTTTCACTAGGATTGGAAGTGCCGACGGATGACGCACGTCCGGAGCGCCGCGCAGGCAGATCCGCCAGGAGGCGGATGTAAGGGGAGGGTCGGAGGGGCGGGGCGTTGCTGAGAGTGACCAGGCCGCGGGTTAGAACTTCTGGCTGGAACCTCGCCGGGGCGGGGCGGGGCATGTTGCTGGCGCCAGCCTGTGGGTTGCAGGGCGGGACTGGGAGCGGCCTCTGTAGCGCCGGTTGGTACTGACGCCTTGGGCTCTCTGAGAGCTGGGTCAGTACGGGCTCCTGCTTTCATCCTGTGCGGCTGCGGGCTCGGGTCCCCTCTCAGCCCTCGGCGTCGCCGCTGGCGCCGCCGTCCGACCCGCAGGCCGCCGCGGGCCGCGGAGCCCATGAAGGCGCGGGCCCCGCCGCCGCCCCCGCGGCGTCGCCGTCGTCCAGGGGCGCCCAGAGCGGGCGCGGGCATGGCAGCGGCCTGAGCGCCGGGCTGCCGGGGGACCTGGAGGGGAAGGCGGCTCCGCTGCCGGAGGCGGGAGCCATGGCGGAGAAGCGCGCGGGCGCGCAGGCCACTGGCGGCAGCTGGGTGAGCACGGGCTTCCCGGGGCTGGGGTCTGGATCGGAGCTCGGAGCGCCGGTGCCCTCCTTAGGTACACCACGAGCTTCTCTCGAGTCACCTTCTCACTAAGACAAAACACTTGAGGCGTTATGGTTGTTTCAAAAGGCGGAGTTATTAGGGTACTTAAGAGCTCTCCGTCACTGCAGCAGTTGACACAGTTTTGGGGCGCGTCGTGTACCATGCCAACTGGGGGAGAAGGAGCGGGAAGCCCTTAGAGCCGCACGTTAGCCCCGGACAGCCAGCCAGGTAGCCGCGGTGGGAGAGACCAGCACCTTCTGCTTTCTTCAAGCGTCCAGAGAGCGGTCGGTTGAGGGAAGCTGCTCGTCCCAGGGCCAGCGAGGAGTAAATTCAGGCCAATACCTTTCTCTGATGTTACTCGAAGTTGCGATGCCTTTGACACTGGCGCAGAAAAGCCTCGATTTCCGTGGCCTGGATTTTTGGCAGAACAGGCCTTGTCAGTGGCGCATTGGTTTCTTATGGTAGAATACCAAACATTTCTTCATTCCTAAGTGTAAAATGGGGGTAGGTGGGATCTATTTGGAACCTAAAGTATAGAAAACGTTACAATGAAAGAAAACTAGGATTATTATGAAAAATATGTGATCAGCGTTAGACGTTAAAACTTAACATCTAATTTTGATTTTTAAAGAGTGCTAAACGATTATATGAACATATCTTGGAAGTAAATTCCCATTAATAGAGTTGGGAGAGTCAAGAAGTAGGGAGAAGCTAGCAGAGTTGGTTTCTAGCCGTGGTTCTGACAGAGCAAGGTCACTTTTATCTAAGAATTGCTTGTGAAAGAAGGTTTAATAACATTAAAGTTCCTTTGTGGCACCTTATTTTTGAAAAAGCATTGGCGGGCTCATTTAAAAATAGCATCTTTCTACTGATGAAAACTTTTCTTGTGAAAATAGAGGGAAATTCTGTAGAACTGGTTTTTCATGTTGGTTTTGATTAAGTGGACATGACCTCTTCTATCCCCTGAGGAAGCAAAACCACCAGGTCTTTTAGTCTTCCTTGAATTGGTGACAGGAATTCCTAAGCAATGGCCAAGCTAATAATTTAAGAGGTAGCTTCCTTCATCTCTTCTCACCACACTAGAAGGTCCAGCTATGTTTACTAGGTACATTTTAGATTTCCCCTTTGCTGCTTTCCTGGGATTCATTTCCTCCTCAGCATTCTTAACTTAGATTTTGACTAGCCCCTGTGAGACTTGGTCACCTCGCCATCAGTCTGCCCACCACACTGCTGATCAATGTGATCTAATATATAAACGTGGTTATTACTACTGTGCTTAATTTTTTTCATTGGCTCCCTGTGGCTTACAGAATAATAAGTAAACTGCTAGGTGGAAGCATTATTAGCATAGTGATTAGGAAACCATGTGTGGAATTTCAGTTTCCACCTTTATTATTTGTGTAATTTTGGGTAAGTTACATAATCTCTCCTAATGAATAGTATTTACCACATAGGGTTGTGAGAGCTGGTGCAACTTTCATCTTGTAAGTCCTTAGTAAATATTAAATGGTATTGTTACTCTCAATATTTTTTGCATGTCTGAATTGTGAATGATCACAAACTGGAAGTGATCCCCCGACTGGTAAAAATATTTTCTGCAGTTGCCAATCTAGACAGGAAGTAGACCTCAGCCTGAAAATTAAATAAGAGTGGGAAGTTTTGAGGGATATTCACTCAAACCAAAGACCTAATTTATTACCCATTCTTTCTCCTTTGGATCTTGACAGTCTGCTAATTTGGTGGCACAGATTCCTACCCAGTCTTTCCCTGTCTCTGAAATGGATGGGTTTGATATTAATACATCAACTCTTATACATACTGTTCTCTTAATATTTGATGTAGTTAGTGAGATGATTGGCATGGAAACATGCCAGTGCTTTTCTGAGCATATGAAAGCTGGGAAAGCCTTTAATCGTAGGTGTTTATGTCATGTGCCATTACTCTCAAATTATGCGTATTTTTTCTACTTGCAGTTTCTTTTTTACTATCCCTTAGATGCTGTGACCTGCAGCCTTTATGATTTGATTTCACTTTAATGTGTTGTAATTTCCTTATTGGTTGGTTCCTGTAACACTCACAGTTTCAGGTTCTTTATAATCACAAGGAAGACTGCTCATGAACAAGTTATTAGCCGACAACATTTTTTAAAACTTCATTTAGCAGGGCCGGAGGATTAGCTCAGTGGTTCTGGCGCCTGCCTCGCAAGCACAAGGTCCTGAGTTCGATTCCCCGGTGACCACATATAATGCTGGGCGTGGAGGCACGCCCACCAACAATCAACACCGCATACCACAATGCCGGAAGTGGTGGCTCACGCCTGTAATCCCAGCACTCGGGAGGCAGAGACAGGAGGATTGCTGAGTTCGCAGCGGCTTGCCTGGGCACCATGGTGAGCTCAGGGCCAGCCTGAACTACAAAGCGAGACCCTGTCTCCAAAAAGCAAAAAAAAAAACAAAACAAAAAAAACCACTTCATTTAGCACAGAGATATATTGACCCACAAAAGATAATGAGATGTAATAAACTGAAAAACAGAAAGGAAGTACACACCTGTAATCCTAGTTCTCTGGGAAGGTGAGATAGGAGGATCTGAAGTTTGAGTGCAACCTGAGCTAATTTAGCAAGACTATCTTGAAACAAAATGAAAAAATAGAAAAGGGGTTAGGAATGTAGCTCAATGGGAAGGACTTGGGTTCAGTCCCATGTACCTTAAAAAATAATCAGATATTTCCTTCAGGAGATTATGTCTGTCTAGAAAACAAGTGTTCGTGTAATATGGACTTTGTTGGATCTCTGCTGTGCATTCATACACATTTTGAGATGTGTAAGAATTATTTGTATTATCATTGAATATAGAGTTTTTCATTGTGCATAGCACAGGTAAATTTATTTACACTTGGGCATTTGGTAAGGGTTAAAATTCTTTTGTAAATAAAATACACTGTCTAGGGTAATATTTCAGGGTGTTTATAAATTCCAAGAAGCCAGTAGTCAAATTAGTTAAGAGTGCTCTTTCTTGTTTTTTTTGAGACAGGGTCTTGCTTTGTAGTTCAGGCTAGCCCTGAGCTCACTATGTAGCCCAGGCAAGCCTCGATTGAACTCAACAGCAGTCCTCCTGCCTCTGCCTCCTGAGTGCTGGGATTACAGGCGTGAGCCACCATGCCCGGCTTTGTGGTGTGTGGTACTGACAGTTGGTGGGTGTGAGTCACCATGTCTGGTATTGTTGAATGTGGTTACTGGGATCGAAACAGAGACCTTGTGCTTGCTATGCAGGCACCGGAACCACTGAGCTAAGTCTCTGGCCCCTGAAGGCTGTTTTTTTTATTCACTGAATTGCTTTTATACCCGTGTTTTTAGCTCTTATGTTCAGACTATTCATGTCTTTGGAATTAATTTTGGTATATGTAAAGAAGGGGATCCAACTTCATTCTTTTAGGAATTCCACCATTTGTTGAAGAGCCTGTTATTTTCTTACTGATTCGATTTGGCAATTTACCAACCAGTTGGTAGTAGATGCATGAATTTATTTCTGAAATCACAATTCTGTCTCACTGATGTGTACATTGTTACAAATTATGCATGTAAAATCACTCATTTAAACAGGCTTTTGAAAGAAAAGTTTATTCTAGGTAACAAAGACTAAAATCATGGACTAAAATCCGGATAGGTTTTAGCAGCTAGCTGGGAAAAGCCAAGTTTATTACATTTGTGTGTGGATGGGCTGACAGAGGGAGGGAGAAATAGCAGCAGCTAACTGGGAGAAATTTCATCCAAAAGTGATTGGGCTAGCATCAGGAGAGAGAGATTAACAGCTAACTGTGTGTGGGGGATAAGCTTATATAGGTATTTAAAGGGCTAAGGAATCTGGGGTGAAATGTTTGTGATTTAGGTGCCAAGGACAGTCTGCACAGGTGTATAGACAGTCACCGAACTTATGGGAGTCAGAGGAATTAATATTCTCTGTCTTGTGCCCATTTGTCCTATTTACTGCTGAAAGCAGCCCATTTGGTTCATCCTGTTTGTTCACTTAGGTGAGGCATAACATATTTAGCCTCATGCCATTACTGTTACCAGATGGGTCCAAGGAAGTCCATCAAAGGGGAGATGAGGGTCTCAACTTGGCTTGCTGAGTAGGTTCTTGACATCATAGCAAAAGAATTTCAGTACATGTCAGTATGAGGATTGACAGGTTTACTAGGCAGAGTAAGAAAGTAAGGGAGAATAGGAAAAGAACTCCAGCTTGGATAACTGGAAGGGGCAGATGGATTCAGGGTTCAGACTGACGTGATCATAAAAGGAGGCCAGTTTTTAAGGATTAGTTGAGGTGGGCCACAGGTCTGGAAGTCATTACCACTCTCCTGATCTCTGGAGTCCTTATGGCTTGAGTGATAACTTGAATCATGTGAGATGACTGTCCTTTCTTTGGGGGAGCTGATCTCATCACCAGGTAGTCTACAGGGCTCTGGTTTTCTGGGAACTCGGTGACAGCAGGTTTGAAGACTTACAGGCATCACTGGGTATTGGGAATGGGAGGGTGTTTGGAACTGGAGGCTGTGAATGGCAGCAATTGAATGGCCCTCTAGACCCCAAAGATTACTGTCAGGAAGAATCTACTTGTCCAAAATAGGCTTTTGAAAGGAAAGTTGATTCCAGTAAACAGAAACTGAAATCAGGAGGTTCTAGCAGCTAGCTGGGGAAAGCTGAGCTTATCACATCTGTGTATGGACGGACTGATATTGGGAAAGAGACAGTGGCAGTGGCTGGGAGAGATTTCATCATGAGAGGATGGGCTAACACCATGGGCAAGAGATACTACAACTAACTGGGGAAGGAATCAGGCTTATGTAGGTATTGAAGGGACTAAGGAATGGGGGGGGCAATCTTTATGATTTGGATGGATGGTCTGCTCAGGTGTGTATAAATTTATTGAACTTCTGTGCTCTGGGGGGTTATACACTTCCTTTTGAATCCATCTGCCGTATTTACTGAGAAGCTGCTATTTGCTAAAAGCAGTGTGTTTACTTTGTTGCATTTGTCTGTGAAGGACTCACTTAAGGCAGATCTGACAGTTACTTTAGTTACTTTGGGTATCTTCAGTTTTGAATGGGGGATGAGAGAGACCAGGTGAATTTAGGGCTAGTAAACTGAGCAGTACAGATATCACCTAAGTGATTGGTTTCCTTATCTCTTTTCTACCTATTTTAATTTCTTTTCTTTTTTTTTTTTGAGACAGGGTCTCGCTTTGTAGTTCAGGCTGGCTCTGAGCTCACTATGTAGCCTAGGCAAGCTTCGAACTCAGCAATCCTCCTGTCTCTGCCGCTCAAGTGCTGGGATTACAGGTGTGAGCCACCATGCCCAGCTATTTTAATTTCTTTTACCCTACTTCAGAACTGTTTTGATTACTGTAGCTTTATAGTAAGTTTTGGAATCAGAAAGTGAGTCCTTCAACTTCCTTCTTTCTGAGGTTGTTTTGGTGATTTGCTGTCCTTAGCAACTCCATACACATTTGAGGATCAGCTTTTCCTGAACTCATACCCTTCAAAAAAAAACACCCCAAATGTCTAAGTCTCTTGCATAAAATGGTGTAGTATGTGCACAAAATCTACACAGTCGTCCTGTACTTTAAAGCATCTGTTGATTACTTATAATACCAAATACAATGTGAATGCTATATGTCTAATTGTTTTATTGTTTAGGAAATCATAATGAGAACATTTGCTTGATTTTTTTTTCCCCCCTGTGGTACTGAAGATTGAACTTGGGCCCTTGTGCATCCAAGGTTGGTGCAGTACCACTTGAGCTAAATCCCCAGCCCTTGCTTGATTTTTTTTTTTTTTCAGAATATTTGCCATCCACGTTTGGTTGAATCTGCGGATGCAGATTCACAGATAGTTCCTGCGCAGTTGCCCATAAATGTGTGGAGGGAGAGGCTGAGGAGTATTCTGAGTTTAATGTGTAGGCATTAGTGAAACTTGAGGTGCTAGCTATAGACATTGTGCTTTATGTATATACACACACACACACACACATATATATATATATGTATGTATGTATATGTATATCTTCCCCTCCCCCCACCTCACTTTGTAGTTCAGGCTGGCCTCAGACTCTGATCTTCCTATGTCAGCCTCCTGAGTGCTAGGATTATAGGGTGTGCTATAACATGGCACTGTCCATAGCATTGTGCTTTTTACACTAGATCTCTGGAAGTTGTTTATCTTACATAACTGAAATGTCTAATTATAGTATATTACAAAGCTATTGCAATATATTACAAAACTACCACTATTGCTGGTATTAGGTATAGAGACCAGTGGAACAAACTACAGACCCCAGAAATAACCTGTATGCACAGCTTATCTGATCCTCAGATAGTGGGCCAAGTGCACAAAGTAGAAAGAAGGTAGTCTGTTTAATTAATGTGCTGGCAAAACTGGACATCCACATGCAAAATAATGAAATTTGATTCTTATTTTATACCACAGGTAAATACCAGTTCAAAATGAGTTAGTCTTAAATATAAGGCATGAAATTTTTTTTTTTTTTTTTGAGACAGGGTCTTGCTTTGTAGTTCAGGCTGGCTCTGAGCTCACTGTGTAGCCCAGGCAAGCCTTAAACTCAGCAACCCTCCTGCCTCTGCCTCCCGAGTGCTGGGGTTATAGGTGTGAGCCACCATGCCCGGCAAGACATGAAATTTTAAGTTACAGTTTTTGTGGCCTGATATTAGCATGGTAAACCAGATCTCTTTTGATTTCTATGTTGAATGTCATTTTTTATGCTTTCTTTTTCTTTTGTGTCTTTGAATCTAAAGCGAGTTTCTTGTAGAGAGCATATTTGAATCATGCTTTTCTTTGGATCATGCTTTTTAATTCTGCCATCTTCTGGCTTTTGATTTGAGTGCTTGGTCCATTTAGTCATTTAAATTTATCACTAATAAAGACATCTATCTTGTTCTTTACAGCATTATTGTCCATCATTGCCTCTGTTGTCTTCTTTTAATTTAGATATTTTTTAATTGAACGATTTTGATTACCTTCTATTTTTCTTCTAT